>WWET01001752.1:168826-185551 GCA_011038615.1 Limnodynastes dumerilii | reverse complement strand
GTGGTGGGGGGGGGAGAGTCTGTATTTCTGTTTCTTTTTTTTTTTTACCCCAGGTTCTAAAGGGGGGTTTCTGGGTAAATGGAAACCCCCCATGTGTTCACCACTGATTCGATAATCCACCCACTCACTTTTTAAAGTTCTGTAAATTGTTATACAGTATATAGCATAAGAAATGTAATCTGCTTAATAGTAAAAAAGGCAAGTCAGTAAGTCTCAAGGGGCTGATCCAGAGTGAGGAGCAACTGCTCAAAAAGGTGCAAATCTGAACCCAGATAAAACATGTCACATTATGATGCAAATTCATTTAGTTGTCTTGCATGAAAATACTGGCTGCACAGAAATACCGAACAGCTTTATATGTAAACTGCAATTTAGAGTTGAATACGTAACATCCGCTCTTAATTCATTCTGTTTACACATTTAAAAATGTCTCCCCTCTGCAATACAACATGGTTTTGCCTAGATGCAGATATGCTCCTTATTTGCTCTTTCTCCTGGCTGTGGATCAGTCCATTAAACCTTTGCTTTCAATGAATTTGTTATTTCCATTTCCTCCACACATCAAGACACGTGCTTTCAGCTCCGAGCTCACACAGCCTTCTGATACCTTAAGATTTCCAATGCATCCTCACTTAAAATGGGGATGCTTAAGAAGTGAGGTCCTTACATGTCCGTACTGTATAATTTAAATGCCCCCCTCCTCTTGTGTTTGCTCCCACCTTGCTACCTGTCGAAAAAGAAAAAAGGATTTCTCTCTTTATCCTGTACCTGGAGCTGACTAGACTTCTCCCTGCTAACATCATATTTCACAGAAAGTCTTCCATCCACTGCTGTTGTCAGACAGGTTGGGCACTGTCTTTGCTGATCCAAAGTAGGCTTGAAAGATATATGAGCCTAGAGGAAAAGTAAGTGTTAAAATGTAAAACACAAAACCACTGAGTTCAATTTTGATAAACTCAACAATTCCAATAATATAAATTGCATATGTATAAATCATGAATGATATTAATAAATAGGTTATAATGGCCATATCTAGAACATTAGAGGACACAGAAGGCATTATAAGCCAGATGAATAAAATGAAAATATTATCATCGTCCAAAAAATAACATGGGGTCGGATCCAAATCTAATAACGATAGGTGAGTTACGTATGCTACGTAGTGTAAGAAGCCAATCATTCTGTACTGTGCATGTGCAGTAGAATTAATTCTGTATCAGAATGCAGCTGAAGATGCTGCGTTCCGTGGGGAATTCACAATCTGTATGCTGGGCCATGCATACGAGATAAATATAATGGGTGGGCATAGACATGCGAATCGTGTACCGTGAGGGCTGATTAAGCCCTTTGGGCCTGATTCAGAGATCCGCTGTCGATGGGATCTCAAATATACGCATCTAAGTGGCAGGTCGGAGCAGGTTACAACCCACTGAATAAACAGTCACCCCCCTTGCAAACAGCGGCGGATCTTAAAGTTAGACCAGCATTGACTAACCCTAACTCTGCGCTGTCATTTGAGATCTTAAGTGAATTAGTTGCGGTTATTTAAGATCCTAAGTGTCTGCTCGCGCCCACTTTCCCTCATCTCAATGCCTCCCCCNNNNGCAACGCCCCCCCCCCGCCGATATCTATGCAAATCCTTCAGGTTCTACATTTGCGCAGCACTTCGGATCTTAAGTGCTTGCGATCGATTCACAGGTCCGCGCTTACCGAATTTAGGATCCTAACCTCTACGTAGAAGGCGTTGCACTATTACTGCGCATGCGCAATGATGCAAATTTCTTAAGATCCTAAATATACGCAACTAAATAGCGATAATATCGTATCTCTGAATCAGGCCCTTTATGTGTAATCTAGTATTTTGCACCTACAGCGCTATGTGTGAAATACTTAAGGTGGGTAGTAGGACACGGAACTCCCTTCCACACACAGGAATTCCAGGAGAAGTGTTCACATTCCTGAATGGAGAATAGCAAATTCCATACACTAGCGGGCAAAGCGGCTGCTAATGTACAGAATGACCACTTAACATTCAAGGTATGATTATTACTTGAGAAGGGGAGGTGAAGTAGACACCTATGCCTCAAAATTTGCATATAAACAGTGCACTTCTCAACCAAAATTACAGTTGCCCATTCTGGGCCATGTCATCGTTCATGCCATCTAGTGCCAGATCTGAGGCAGAACCTTTGATGCCAATTACAACTTAATAATAATAATAATAATAATAATAAATTCACCCATTACCTTCTTGTCTCCCTTGTCAACAGTGATGAGATTAGCAAATTTTTCTGCAACTGGATTTACCACATTGATGGAGCTAATGCCTTCGGGTTCTAAGATGTGAATATCCACCTAAAAACACAATAATACATTAGGATGAAACAATGTAAATAATGGCATGCAATAAAATCATAACATCATGCTGATCTTAGATGCTGTCTTGCTCTTACATTAAAATGTTTTGCCAATCTGCCTGGCTGCAGATAGAGGACATGTTCATAGGTACCCAGCCTCCTCTGAAGTGCTTCTTGGTAATGGATTTCAAACTGAACCTTGGTTCCTCCTGGTACATTCAAATCGGCCTTGAAGTTTTCCATATCTAGGGAATTGGTTCTATGGCATGAAAATGATAAATTATAAGTGTTACAAACCAATTGTATTTCAATCAACGATTATGCAAAGATATAATAACATATAAATGTTCATGTAAGGGATCAGGGGTAGAACTGCCAAGGTTGCATTGGGTCATGAATGAACTTCTGCACCATTGCCTATTCATGCTCAGCAGGGTCCAATTTCTACTGCCATTTGGCAAGGTGATGATAAAAGAAATGTAGGATGTATAATACATCATATTCTCTATCAACGTGTAATACAGTATCAACTTGCTAATCCTACTACGTAGAGTGGATGGCTGTAACTAAAACACTTTGTTTTTGGGTTACCACATCTAAAGCCATGTACACTTTGTACAAGTATCAGGCCATTCAGCCAATAATCGACTGATCTGCCTGATAATTGGACAGTGTGTATGTTGGACCAACTGACAAAACAGTCCAAAAACATATTTGTCCAATGGGATTGGCTGCTAATGCTTAAACAACCACACCTACATTGTGCCAGTTTTATTAGGATTATCGGCAAATTGTTCCATTTCCCCAGCTATAGAAATGTTTTGTTGGAAGATTGGGAAACCTTAAAAGTGGAAACCTAGCTCAAGCCAACAAAAGTCAACTTTTTCACTACCAATATAAAAACATTACCTTCATATATAATAAATAAATTATAGCCATTTCTTGTTCCATACTGACCTCAGTAATCCTGCTGACTTGCCTCTTGCTCTGGCCTTTGAGTACAAGTTTCTAGCTTGTGCCTTCTCTCTAATTGAGCCAGAGAACGTGATGCCATTGACATTCCTAGTGTGCATAATAGATAAATTAAATGTATTATTATTATTATTATTATTATCATTATTCAGAATTGATGTTCATGGTTTACACTGAAAAAAATAAAATAAAACTTGATAATTGTAGTCACAACCACTTTAGTTACTTATTGACTTTGTTGAATTATACTTACCTAAAATGTCTGTGTATTTGCCCTATAATGATGGTTCTACCAGAATTAAGTGGAATAAAAATCAACATAACAGTTATGCTAATGTTTATTTTTGTATAATTTAGCATATAGGTGGCATTAATGACCAACTTAGTTGTTTTTGCATATAAGATTTGGCCTTTAAACATTCATAGTTTGTGTGGGATTAGAAATTCACCCTAGTTTATTACCTAGTCAGAAAAAGAACCTGATCAGAATAAATTCTCTGTTAGGTTTCGAATTGCTAAGACATGAGCCAAAATGATTGGTTATTATTGTCATGACTTATTAGTGGCCAGTATTTAAGTTCAATTATCAATGGATCACCTAAGAAAGTTTGAACCTGTTTTCTCTATTTGTGTAAGTCAGAAGCTCTGCTTGATTTGAGCATCCCCTAGTGTCAACAGTGAGAAATGCTCGACAGAAACAGGATTGCTGTGAATATCTCGACAAAAAGTGAGTGTTATAGTAAATAATTCCAAATCCCTGAACCAGATCCAGGCCTCCACTTCTGCTGCACTCAGAGCTCAGATGCCAGATCTACCCTGTATCCAAACTTCCATGCATGCAAGGGGAGGCCACCCCTTCACCACCCCAACTGTACTATTTAAATACCTCCCATTTACCGTATGCTTCCTGTTCCACTGTTGGAAAGACTTCCAGCACAGAAGTCCATGGTGGAAGTCCAATGTGCGTGTATGCATGGTCGCAAAATGCAGACAAAGACCATGAGGATCTGGTCCTTCATTTAAATTTTGTGTCACAATGCAAATATGTCATTACATGTTTATTCTGAATTCAGTCAGATTAATCTGTTGGTTCATTTTCTGCTAAATACACTCATTATCCAATGGTAATAAATAATTGAGCAGTTCAACTTACATTGTGAAGTTATTGATTAATGCCCCTTTGGGTATTTGAATATCAAATGAGAGGCTCTGTGAGTGTGGGGCATTGTTCTGTACTTTACTCTGTATCATGGTATTGACAAAATGTGATGTAACAGTGGATTCCACCTTGTAGCTGTATAGAGAGATGGAATCTGCTGAAGGAACCTATTTGGAAACAGAACAAGTACAATCATGACAACCAAACAGAATTGCTATATATAGCTTAAGCAAATATTACTGATGGATGATTAAAAGAACACCGGGCTGGATTCACAACACCGTAATTTTTAACATGCGTGCCTAATTTCACGATTCTAACTACTACGCATGCGTAGTAACTATTTTACGCTATCTACGTAGCATTTCGTTACGTAGATTGTGTACATGCGGTCTTTTAGAATCGTAAACATAGGTACGTATGTAAAAAATTACGGTTTTGTGAATCCAGTCCACCCCATCTTATATGTTGCTGCTATATTTGTGGTCGAGTATAGCTCTGTTATATTAAACATCTAATATGTTAAGGATAGTGGCCTTTTAATGATATTAAAAGGGGTTAAACTGTGAAAGTTGACTTAATGGACTTTTTCTTACAATCTAGAATTTTGTGTAGACTATTATGATATATATATAAATATTAAATAATGACACACTGCTATCTGTAGAATAATACAATATTAGTTTACTATAATTTACTTTGATGCACAGGTTACTTTGCCTATGTTTTCCCTTTTATGTGGTCAATGTCATTGACCTTGCAGTCACAAAAACATTCAGCTAATGGTTATCTGAATCTGTCCTTGGACACTCAGCACAAAGTCATACCTCAGCATCGCCATCAAATATGCTTCTCTGAAAAAGACAAAAACAGACATGAATTCAAATGACTACAAAGATAAAAACAAGAAAACACACTTTTTTGAAGAAAAACAAAATAATACTAAAAAAAACATTTAAATAAAAAAATATTTTAATGTATTGATCATGTTAGTTAATATAGTTTGTTATGTAGATATATACTGCTCATATACACAGTTAACATGCAATAATTCACAGTTTAATAGTTTGGTATCCAATCATGTTGTGCAAAACATGTAACTTTGTTGATTCTATTAATTAATTTTTTTTTTGTATATTGTTATTCTATTTTGTTTATCTTACAAGAGGTGAAGATTCCAATCTGAATAAACAAGCATTAAATGGAGGACGAATTACACTCCTTATGTAAACTATGGATCCAGTATAAAAAAATTTTGTCCTACTTTTACCTATAAACTGCAGATTTTTTTATTTTGCTGAAATAATGTATCTGAAAAGTAGCACAGAATAAATCACAAAAGCAATATTTCCTGGTTGTTACTGAATATATAGCAAATAAAGATATCTATAGATAGACAGATATCTTGGATTCTGGCCCTCTGTTTGTGCAATTCTGCATTAGATGAACCTTGCTATATGTCCATTGGTGATACATTGGACTGTGTACATTGACATATAAGTTCAAGATCATTACAGAATGAATATTGTCTTATCTACATCAAATATTAGTGCATAGCATGTTATTTAGGTTAAAGCAGGGGTCGAAGTGGAAATGCAGAAGTGGCGGTATGATAAATATAGAAATATTAGAAGTGAATGGAGAATTATAGCTTTTCAATTAAATCAGTGGAAAAAATGACGATATGGCATACCCCATGTACCCCCTCATTTTGAGCCCTGGGTTAAAGATTACAGCTATTTCTCTGAGAGTAATTCATTAAATTCATGTATTTAGGATTTAATATACATGGCTTTAGACACAGCCTAAACATCCATTATGCAATCTAGGAAGTTGCCTAGGGCCTAGTGGTCACTGACAGGCCCATATTACTCTTAGTAATTTCATGTAGCTTTTATTGAGGACCAAACAGGGACGGGGTCCAAACTGATATGTTACCTGAAGCTGGGCACACACTAGAGCGATTATCGTGCCGATTTTGCAATTATCGTAGATTGGACGAATTATCGCTGTAGTGTGTGGTGCCGATAATCTCCCGAAACTCACGATAATCCTCCGAAAATGGCCGCCAGCAGATAATCGCATCTTATGGCAAAACCAATTGATTATCGTTTATCGTTTGCTAAATCGTACAGTGTGTGGCCATTACAGATAATCTTGCAAGTTAACTAACGATTTTTAAATGGTTTTCCACACCCCTGCAGGGTGTGTCTATCTTCATGTACAGTGCGTCCTTCCTGTTTGTATCACGTGAGCAGTACAGCAAGTTCCGAGACAATATATGCCTGCAAGGATCCAGCATTGTGTGTGCACGAATCTTCGTACGGTGTGCGTTACAAAATATGCATGTATCTTTGAAATAAGGACCCATTATGACCCTGTCTCCCATCTGCAATGTTGGAAAGGCATGATTCCTAAAATGCCTCTGTCAATCCCACTCGTATCTGCCCCTTATGTAAAGCATGTGACGATTATCGCTTAGTTTGTGGGCACAAACGATTTTTACAACTACGATAAAAGCACTGAAAAATCGCCCCCCTTTTTTTTTTTTTTATTAATCGGACGAATTATCGTATAGTCTATGGCACCGATATCGTTACCTCTCACTAGCGGGAAAATTGGAACAATTATGTAGAATCGCACGCTGTGACGATAATCGCTCTAGTGTATGCCCAGCTTAAGGCCCCATGTAGATTTAATCCTTCTCTGACTATAGATGTCTGGGACTGGCACATTAATATGTGCCTCTCTGGGGCTTCTATAATGCATACTGGGAAATGAATGGGTACTGCAGTAAACGGTTCTATGACCTAAAGAGGTAGTACAATTGTACCCTGTTGCTAGGAAAATGCCAGGCTAAATCAAACAATAGCAATATAAGAAGAGTAATAAAGTAATAATAAAGTAATGTACAAAATGTTACACACTGTGTACATTTAGCCATTAGTACAGGTTCTAGGTGACAAAAACATAAACTATTCCAAAAAAATAATAAATGACGTTTGGTAGAACTGTGAGTACATTATTTTTTTGGGGAAAAAATATTTACTATATATATATCCATATTGCAGAAAATGTATATTTATGGTATAAATATATGTTACTCATAAAAATGGACCGGATCCAGATCTCCACAAGGCAAATAGTACAGTGAGGGTATGCTAAATACAACCATACTATCCAAACCCATCTTAAGGAAGGGGTCTGCTGCTGCAATTCCTTGCTAGCAAGGATAGGGGGCGATGCTATAACTCCACTGTCACTATGCTCGGAGCTCCTCGTTGTAATTGTAATCTAGATCTGGTCCTTTTTTACAGTTTTTTTACAGTTACAGGTTCCCCTCTAACCCAACACTCTATGAAACATAATTTTTATTGTGGTTATGAATTCATTTCAATCTAGCCTTAAAATACTGTTTATGTTTATATGGGCAGAACGGTGGGTCAGTGAATAGCTCTTGTGTTTCACAGCACTGAGGTCATGAGTTTAATTCCTGGCTTTATCTGTGTGTATGTTCTCCCCATGTCTGCGTGGGTTTCCCCCGGGTGCTCTGGTTTCCTCCCACATGGCAAAATAATACTGGTAGCTTAATTGGCAGCTGAATAAATTAACCCTAGTGTGTGTATATGTATGTGTTAGAGACCTTAGTATGTAGCTCTATGTTCTCTGTAAAGTGCTGCAGACAATTTGTGGCACTATAGAAATAATCGTTAATAATAATAATAATAATAATAATAATACCTTTATTCTTTCACGGAGGACAGATTCAAATTCTGGAACAAGGTCAAGAAGGTCCTGAAAGAAAGAAACCCCATTAGGTACTGTTGCAATCTGTATGTAAAGGCAGGCAACTTCTTTATTACATTTCATTGACATGAATAGTTGGAGGAGGGTATGTATATCATTTTTGTAGTTCTCTATCACCTTCAATGACAACCCTGCATATTTCTTCAGGTAGTAGTATTTAGTGTTAAATGTTTCTTTTAAAAAAAAAAAAAACATCCAAAACCCACCATAAAATAAAACCACTTTAGCTCCAGGATGTGTATTACGGTATATTTTTGTTTATATGCTTTGCAGGTTATTCTTAGCATGTCATGTCAAAACTGAGACATATGACTGTATGCTGATAGCCTATATGAGCTTCATAATGTAATGTTTTCACATTGTGACGTTAAGTTCTACTGATATTACTATTTTGAAATATTGAAAAGCATTCAAGGATGGCCACAACCACATTAGTTGGTAGTGACAAAATTCAAATGACAGTAATAACTATTATTTTATTTTAATGAAATCGATTTTTGTGCGAAGCAGATTATATCTCAGCCCTTGACCCTATTATGCTCTAAATCAGGGGGTTCTCAAGCAGTGATACTAGTACCACTGGTGGTATTCAGACCACTGTCTGGTGGTACTCAGGGCAACTGGGCAAGGATGTCGGGCTAGCAGGTAACTGGTACACCCCCGAAAAAAGGTTGAGAACCACTGCTCTAAATGAATGTAATTAACATTATGAACCCAATTAGCTATTATATGTTCAGAGAATAATAACATATACCATGTACACATACAAAACAACAAAGAACTGTTACTTATCCCAAAAGCAGACATTCCATATTGTATCTAAAATACCTGCAGCTAACCATTACTAAAGGGCGGCAATATACCAATATTTAAGCTGAACTCTATGGAGCATGTTGAAGAGAATTTACAGTTTAATGGAGCTGCTCTAAGCATTTCACACCTCCTTGATATTACATATATAAATTCACATAACTCCCTCATTTCTAAACATGATCCCACTATATAGATATGCAGGGGCTTATTCAGAGTTTGAGATAAAGGTGAAACAGATGCAAGTGCAGACCTGAACTAGCCATGCTGAACTGAAAAGGAAGCAACTTTATATTGTGAAAAGAGAATTAAAGTTGAGAGCTGAAGTTTTCTAGCTCAACTCTTATTTACAGATTAAACATAAAGCTATGTGTATGTCAGTTATATGTGCTAAAGTGCAGTATTGTCATGCATGCAAAAGATTTCAAATTCATTTGACCTTACTATTAAACTCTGGACCAGCTCTGTACAGTGCCTAGTCCAAATATAATGAAGAGCATGGACAAATACATTATTCATAATAGTAGTCTCCTTAAACCTTAGTTATCAATAAATCATTTTTCAAATTGTGTTTTCTAATTTTAAGTCTTAATTTTTATTTATTTACTAGTTATACTAGTATTATCTTCTGTTTGAAAACAAGTTTATACTGTAAAGAACTAATGACTATGCATATTATTTAAATACATCCATGTTTAAATTCTAGCGTAACAGTTAGAATTTGGTCTTTATGCCTTTATTTTACAATATGCGTTATAGGCAGGTCAGTGTCCTTTCTTTAATGGTGATTTAGCCACTCAAAATATTACTTATCTGCAGACAAATGACTTTGGAGAATAGGCCAGAAGATTATGACATTAGGTATATGGAGCAATGCCTTTTTATGCTAAATTAATTTGATATAGTTAGCATACTTATAACAGAATGTATTGTTTTAATAATATAATACTATATAGTTAATATTCCCCTTTAGTAAAATGCTTAGTTAGGCTACCTGGGAAACACACATTTCAGCAGTAAAATAAGCTATGTGGCTATACACATTATAAATACTCACAGCAGAGTCTGGATACTCCTCTATGAACACATCAAATCCGCGTATTTCAGCAGAGAATAGCAGCAGTAGGAGATAAAATATACGCATCATTATGTCTGCTTGGTGGCCAGAGGGCAACTCTGACCTCCAGTAACTAGATTTTCAAATGAGGCGAAACCCACTTTACTCCGGAGTTTATAACTTCTCTTTTTTTTCAGAATGTAAAATAATAAACTTTGTTCTGACCCAAAGCAAATATTTGCCAAAAAGTACAAGTCACACACATCTAGGACAGGGACTGAGAGGTTGTGCAAACATACAGCTTTCAGTTTATCATCTAGTGATAACCATGTAGCCTCAGTCAGAATGGACAAGTTCTTTCTATAGTCACCTTTTACTTTGAAGTTGCTCTCTGATTATTTTTAGTTAGAGACATCAATATTTCACAAACACCAGCTCTTAACCTGAAGCATGTATTTACATGGAAGGCTCAGATAACATAATGCTGAATATAAACAAATTAAATAATTAAGGAAAAGATTTTATGAATACATTTATTTAAATATTACTCAATGTTGATAAACTTCCAGCATCACATATCAATTAATGCTTAGGAAATATCATAGTCCAGGGGCCAGATTTAGTAAGCTACGAGAAAAAGAAGAGTGGATATGTTGCCAATAGCAACCAATCAGATTCTAGTTCTCACATTTTTTTTTTATTTTATTGGAGCAGGAACATGCACTTAATTGACAGAAAAGGTCTGTACAGTACCATGCAAGGCATTCAGACCATGACTTAGTAACATATCACAGAGTCTTAAATTCACAATTCAGGTACAGGATTCACAGAATGGGCAATTACAAGAAAGTATACATTAGAAGTGAACAAATGTTAAACACGTCCACTCTGCACTGGTTTATGTTATGCAAGCACATGTTCCGGTTGGAGGCCGCCACCCACCCAATCATGGTCTTGGCGTTTGAAAGGTAATTGGCGGGTCATTATCATATACTTGTAGTTCATACCACACAGTGTTTTGGAAACACTGCTGGATACGTGTTTTTATGTCGTCTGACAATGTGTTAATAAATCCCCTCCAGACCTCAAATAGTTTTTGCGTTTGTTGATTTTTGTGAATGGAGGCCTCCAACCAGTCCATACGGAACACACTGAACAATTTCTGAGTGAACGGTTCCAGAGTAGGCAGGTCCACCTGAATCCACCTCTGTAGAATACACTTTCTCCCGACCGCCGAAAGGATCAGGAGCATTTTTTTGTTTTCTCTTGTACACTTAAATTTTGGATCCAAAATGCCCAAAATTGCCCATTTTGCCGTCAGGGGCACATTATTCAATAGGTGTGTGGAGATATATAACTGGATTTGCCTCCAGAAATTCTTTATGGGTGGGCAGTCCCATAAACAGTGGTACAGAGAGGCGTCAGGCAGGTTACATCTATGGCAATTACTGGTGTCTGTGGATCCCATAAGGAATCTATGCCTCGGGGTCAAATAACCGTTATGAAACACGTTTAAAAACATCTCCCTGTAGGAGCTTGCCGGGAGAACCCTACTTGAGTATTCCAGTGCTTTACGGGTTGAGTCAAGTGTCAACTCAGGAAAGATCTGCGTCCAGGTCTGCAACCCGCCCATCGGAGAATCCGCCATAGAATTTATTAGTAATTTATAGTGTCTGGAGATGGCATTATTCCTCGAGTTGGGCTTTATTAGCTCCTTGTCTATGTCATTTTGCCAATCCTCTGGGCTAAAAGATGTTATAACAGATCTAACATAATCATATGTTTGATAGGCAAAAAAGGTATGTGTGATTGGTAACTCAAAGTTGTTTAATATTGTATTGTTGGGGCCGTCAGTGCAGACCTGGATCGCAGATCGACCAGTGATCTAACAGTAGTAGCTCCTCTTCTTGTCCACTGTGAGGAAGGGAAGGCAGCCTGGCCTTCTTGAAACCTAGGGTTGAGTAGTAAAGTTAAATGAAGGGATTGGTCAGTTTTGAGTTTATGGCGTTTGCGCACTGCTTTCCACGTTGACCAAGATGACATTAGCAAGGGATTCGCCAACACTTCTACCGGCATGTCTGCTTAAGGCATATGAAGAAAGGATGTCAGGTTATAGCCTGGGAGGAAGGATTGGTTCAGTTGACTGTTAGTATATGAGCTGGTATTGTGCAACCAATCTCTTATCACTCTCAGCAAACTTGCCTGGCTATATAGTTGCCTGGAACCCCTGTTGGAGTTTAAAAAGACTAATTCTAGGAGGTTTCTGTCTCCAAATGAATTTCCGGAAGGTAGAGTTTAGCAATTTTTCCTCCGTCCCTTTTAAATAGATTGGTAGGACCTGCAGGGTGTACAGTAATTTAGGGAAACTAATCATTTTTATTAAATTTGCTCTACCCAAATAGGATACCGGCAACCCCTCCCATCCCTTGATTTCTGCTATTACTTTTTTAATAATGGGCTGCATGTTTAGAGAGTAGAGATTGGGTGTGTTTTTTGGGATTTGAATTCCTAAGTAAGTCAAGGAAGTCTTAACCCATCGAAACGCATACCCTGAACTCCAAGGGGGTCTGATATTGGTGTTCTACAGCATCGCTGTTGACTTATCTTGATTTATCGTAAAGCCTGATAAGGCACCATATTGTTGCATTTTCTCGAGGATAACCGGGAGTGATTTTTCAGGATTCGCGATGTAGAGTAACAAATCATCCGCGAACGTGGTAATCTTAGTGGAGTGGGGACCATTTCTAATACCTTGAAAGACGTCTAGCTTCTGAAGGACCCTTAACAGGGGGTCTAATGCCAGATTAAAAAGTAGGGGCGACAAGGGGCACCCTTGCCTGGTACCCCTCGTCATTGGGACCGGGGAACTCAGGGCTCCATTTATGGCTATCTAAGTAACAAGGGAGTCATATAGAAATTTGATTACTTGAGAGAATGCTCTACCAAACGCCCTAATTTCAAAGATACGGTGGAGATGGTGCCATGAAACCATATCAAAGGCCTTCTCAGCATCTAGGCTGAGAAGGATTTCAGAGGAAGAGCTTGTTCTACGCTGGTAGGCTGCAATAGTGGCCGCTATAGCTGTCCTTATACCCTTACCTGGATGTCTGCTGTGTAAAAATCTCAGCTGGTGGTCCGTTAATAAGGTTGGTAATAAAATTTAAAGTCTGGTAGCCAAAATTTTTGCCATGAGCTTGTAGTCTAAGTTTAATAAGGTGATGGGCCAGTATGACGTTACTAGTTCGTGGTTTTTGCCCGGTTTGGGAATCAAAATGGTATGGGCCTCGTTAAAATTTGGGTATGAATTGCAGTTTTGATGTAGAGATTGCAATAATTCAGTTAAGATGGGTGTGATGTTTGACTTCAGGGCTTTATAGAATTCGGCCGTGAGGCCATCTGGGCCAGGAGATTTGTTATTTTTAAATGAGGCTATCGTATCTCGGACTTCTCTTTCTGTGATCGGGGCGTTAAGAAAATCCCGTTGGGTTGTATTCAGTTTTGGAAGTCTAGCCTCTTCTAGGAAATTATAATGTAAGTGTCGACTGTCCGGGACTGACGTGTATAGGTTCGAGTAATATTCATGAAATTCCTTCATGATATCATCTAACTTGGTAAGCCTGGTGTGGTTTGATTGCTTGCGTAAGGTAATAATGTGCTTTTTTGCCGTGTATGGTTTGGTAAGGTTTGCTAGAATTTTGACTGATTTGTTGCCCCATCGGAAATATTTATTCTTGTTGTAGTCAAGTTTTGATTGTGCTTGTGCTGTTAGAAAGCTTTCCAACACCTGTTTACAAGTGGGCTAATGTGTTGGCTGTGGTACTATTTAAATGTGAGTTAAGTGCCTCTTGCATGGTTTGTAGCAATTTCATATATTTGCCCTGTGTCTCCCGTTTTTTCTTTGCCACATATGCTATTACGTGGCCCCTAAGCACCGCTTTAGCCGCACTCCAAAATAGAGTAGGGTCATCCCAGTGTTCAATATTGTCGTCTGTATATTCAAGCCATTTGGTATTTAAAAAGTCTCTAAAATCTTCTGAATTATAAAGGTAGGAGGGAAATCTCCAAGGTACAAAAGATGGGCGAGGGAGGGAAAGCTGAATCGTAAGTACGATGGGGGCATGGTCCGAGATTAGAATGTCTTTAATTCCCGTATTGGTTATCCTCGAGAAAAGATGGGTGTTTGTTAGTATATAATCAATTCTAGAAAAGCTGTCATGTTCCGTTGGGTTATATATTCTCCAAGGGTCTATCAACGCGTATCTTACGGAAAGAAATGAAATAGGGTTTCCAGAATGTGTACCTTGGTGTCTCTGTGCGTGTGAGCGATCAAGGGCCACATTAGCCACAGCGTTATAATCTCCACCCACAAGCAAGTTTGTCGTGTCAAGTTGGAGTATTTGGGCAGATATTCTTCTATAAAAAGCCATATGTGCTGTGTTTGGGGCGTAAATATTCACTATCGTGAAATGATCTGGGGTTATTTGCATTCCCAATATGATAAACCTGCCTTGGGGATCAAGAATCCTCTGCGTGATAGAGTATTGGAGATTCCTATTTATCAAAATTGCTACCCCTCTTTTTTTTTGTAACAAATGAGGCCGAGATGCACTCACCAATCCATGGACTTTTTAAGGAAGGGTTATCAGATGACTGCCAGTGTGTTTCCTGCAGAAGAACCACCCCAGGATTTAATGAATGCAAATGGGTAAGTATTCTCTTACGCTTAATTGGGCTGTTCAATCCGCCCACATTCCAGGATATGACGTTAAACTTGTTACTCCCAGTAGTGCCATCTCTACTTGTGGTTGCCATGAATCAGATACAGGTAAGTTAAGCGCCCAGTTTGGAACCAATGAGTATAGATATTGCCCCATACCAGTGTAAGTACTTGTTCCAAGATAGCACCAATAATCAACCTATGGTTTTGTGAAATATGTAAGAAATTATTGTTCCCATGTCGAGATAGATCTAAGACCCTGCATGGACCGCATTGTCCACAACAGATGCTCCAATTACTCCACATTTTCCAGTTTTCCTCCATAAACAACTGTCTCCCGTCCACAACCAATTGGGACAAGGGAGAATGTATAACAAAAAACTTAACAACAGCCTTAGTATTAACTGTGGGAGCTGGGTATGCTCCTGTAACTAGGCTGTATTGTTGAAACATTTTCGAAACCTACTTAGGAGAAATTAGGGACGTGGGCTTGTACTTGGTGACCCATGTAACTGGTCATCTGGCAATGACATTTGTGTGATAAAATTACATGCTTGTCTTGAGTCTTCAAAAAAATTAGTTTGACCTTCATGTTCTATGCAAAGTTTTGCGGGGAAAAGTAGCGCAAACTTCACATGTCCTTCAAAAAGGCTTTTACAGAGGAGGCAAACTCCCTTCGCTTTTGGGACACTGCTAGAGAAAAGTCTTGGAAGATGAGTACTTTAAAGGATCTCAATGATAAGTTTCTAAGTTTTCGATAGGACTGTAGCACTGCCTCCTTATCTCTAAAGTGCAAAAATTTTGCTATGACCGCCCTGGGTCTATCATTAGTGGCCGAGCGTTCTGGGCCAAGCCTATGAGCCCTTTCTATTATTAGCTTGCCCAGATCACTACGGATATTCAAGGCCCTAGCTAATCAGTTTGTAACAGCTCCAACAACTCAAGTCCCTTAATACTCTCAGGGATACCTATAAACCTTAGATTACTCTGCCTATGGCTCTCTCAGGTTTTTTTTACTGTCGCTGGCTTTTAAAATGGCCACCGCTGCACAGGGCTCGATGCGTTCGGCCCGGGTCCGGCGTTTGGAGTGTGTCCAGGGAGCCGGCCGATCTCGGCACTTGTCTGGAACTATCCTCTCTTGTGTGAATTTTTAGCATTTAATGGAAGCCGCGATGGTTATAGGCTCTAGATCTGGAGTCAGTTAGAGGAGCTCGTGTAAAACACGTCCTGCTTCCTAGGATGCTCGCCGGAAGTCCCAGTTCTCACAATTCTATTACATACTAGAAAATGTCAGATATCTGATTGGTTGGTATGGGCAACATCTCCACATTTCCTTTCCTGCAGTTTAGTAAATCTGGACCCAAGAGCCTATTTATTTAATAGAGATAAATCAGATTAAGGAAAATATAACAGCAACTTATAAAAGTATGGTCAGGATAATAAACCAGTAACTGTGGACCGGGTCCAAACTTAATGAAATATGATCATAAAACGTTTGTTCTTTTATTAGCAGTACATGTATGAGCACCGTGTCTCCAGGACAGATCTGGATCACCTGAATTCAGTATTTCTTTCTCTGGGATCAATTCCAATGGCGAGGCAGGACAGGGCTGAGAAGCAGAAAGCAGTGTGCTAAGTCTCTCCATAATTTTCAGACTTCCACACTGATGGCGTGTGATTTTTAAGGCAGGGACTTCAAAAGTATGTGCGTACAGGGGACACTCGTACTGAAAGCATTAATCAGCTTAATCAGGGCATCTATCTATCTATCTATCTATCTATCTATCTATCTATCTATCTATCTATCTATCTCATATCTATCTATCTCATATCTATCTATCTATCT
>WWET01001752.1:106419-116783 GCA_011038615.1 Limnodynastes dumerilii | reverse complement strand
ACATATCAAATATCTTTCTAAACTGAGAGCTCACCTCTTGCAGAGGTCCCCAAGTCTCCAAAACAGCCACTCTGAGACAGCACCCCCTCTCAGCTGCCATCCCAGACACGCTTTAAAACACATTTCCAAGATAGAGGTTGCTTTAGATCAGTTTATAAGGCAATTTATACTGCAGCTGCTCAAAGCATGGGGAATTTGTACAAAAAACAAAACATGGCCTGGCACTCTAGCCATTAGCCAGTGACTAATCATGATCTTCTATCTTTAAAATAAAAGTCAGAGAATTAGTTACAGATATCTGCAGACGTGTTTAAGCAACCCGCCACTTACAAGGCTTCTCTATAAGGTGGTCCCAACTCTCTGTTGGGGACCTCTGCAAGAGGTGAGCTCTCAGTTTAGAAAGATATTTGATATGTGACCCACAATTGGGACTCTAAATTTTAGAGTTAGGACCACCTGGGTATGTTTGGGATCAGTGGCGGGGTTCCGAGGTGCAGGTAATGCTGGTAGCAGTTGTGCAGGTAATGCTGGTACCAGTAGTGCAGGTAATGCTGGTAGCTGTAGTGCAGGTAATGCTGGCAGCTGTAGTGCAGGTAATGCTGGTAAGCTTGGAGAAGCAGGTTTCTCTAGCAAGGGATTCAGGGAGCAGGATGCAAGACAGGCTGGATGCAAGACAAGCTGGAACCAGGCATCTTGAAGAACCAAGTTGTGCTGGCACTGAGGGCTCAGTGCACAGGGTTTAATAGCCCGCCCAGTGCACGGATCAGCTGGAAGAATCATGTGTGCTTCAGAGGCAGTATCTGCTGGGACGACACCCATGTACCAGTGGATAGTGGTGCAGGTGCCTAATTCCAAGACACTATGCTGCATACATGCTGCAATGGACACTGTGCAGGAGGCTGCCACTATTGGGAGTGGCACCTCTGGAGGGCTGGAGAGCGGGCATGACGTAGGAGAGCCGCTGACAGACTGCTGGTGGTCAGGTAATATATATTTATGTTTGCACACTTTTGTTGACTATGTTTCTCTTACTCCCATTTCTTTATTCTGATGCCATCTTCCACCTCCCCTTTGTGTGGAGTTCACTAGTACACTGTCTTTATACTGTAGCTTCACTGATACGCTGTCTACGTTGTGTGGCAGTCACTAGAACATTTTCTGTATTTTGTGGCGGTCATATGTGATGTACTAACTGTACTGGCATTTGATTTGGTCCCATCCACATGGGACATATTATTGACAAATGAATAAAAGTAGGGACAATTTTAGGGGCAAACCATTTTAATAATAAATATTCATAATGTAGGGAAGTTCCAATCTGCTACAATGGTGGGAGTCACTGCCACAAATGCTGTCACACCCACCAGGAATGCTGTCTTTTAGAAGTATAGAAAGCTGAAAAGTAATTTTCAGCTGTCTGTAATTCAAAAAGGCAGCTTTTTCGATTTTTTTTGTTAGATTGGGTAAGTTTGACGATCGCAAGCCGCCAGACCTATTGCATCGGAAGCTGCCGGAGAGGTGAGTAACACTCTCCAGGGACTTTTAGGGTTAGGCTCTGGGAAAGAGAGGGTTAGGGTAACAGAAGGGGAGGGATAGGGTCAGGCTGGGGAAGGGAGTCTTAGGGTTAGGCTGCGGGTAGGAGAGTCTTAGGCTAGGGGTAGGGGAGGGTTAGGGTCATGGAAGGGGAGGGTTAGGGTAAGGATTAGGAAAGGGTTGGGATATAATTTAGACTCAACATTGGGAGCTCCATCTTCGGTGGTCCGTGGATCGATTGCTTTGCCTCTGCGAGGCAAAAGCAATCAAATTCGCAGCCAATTCAGAACTGGCTGGAAGAGAATGACCCTTTCGAAAAAAGGGCTGTTTGCAGAGGTGACCCACACCCCTGCTACAGGATGCCAGTTACCTGCTACATATGTCCCATAAGTTTTACTACTCTGGGTTTTCTTTCTTTTTGTAAAAAAAAAAAAATAATAAGTTTAACCAAGGTATCTGGTGTTATGCGAGTCTGGATATCATTGTGTTTTCAGCTGACATCAAAGTCATAGAAATTAAATACATAATAACATAAGTAATCAAATAAGTCCTCATACAGTTTATTAACAATGTTTGAGGTTTTTTTTTTTTATTGTGCTTTGTTTATATTAACTTATCTGGCAGCAAATAAAAGACATTACTGGGCAATGGCTTTGTGTACAACAATAACAGCACTGTGGATTTTCCCATTGAAAGAAATATTGTAAGATAGGTGGCTTTCATGTTGGCCCAGTAACAGGTATTCATTGCTGAATATATTTTTGTTGGTTTTTTTTTTTCGATGAAGTAATAAGCTTCCTCTCTACTTATCACATGGAAGTAATGTTACACCTTAAACGGCACAGTACTGTAATCTTCCTACAATGGCTGCTTGTTTGGCTGCACTATCAGTCTAAACAGCGGAAAGGAACTGGAGTCAGGAAATGCAGATATGTCAAGGTGTCACATGTATAGCCCAATCTGTATTTTTTAGGTCATTCTTAAAATAGACATAACAGTAAGACTCTAATCATTCAACAACCTATTTAAGGACATATTTAAAGACATACTACATCAAAAGCATAAAATATACCTGGCATTATAAGGATGTAAAAATACAAAATGAATAGGTTAAGAATTATTTTTTATTATATGTTTTCAGTAGTATAAGCTATGTACCTTGTACATGATTTGTCACTATAGGTCTGATCCAGAACTACGCATCGGAGTGAATTTACGCGTGGCGGAGACGTAAATTCGCAGTTTAGAACGCACTGCGCATGCGCTCCATAGAAAATACGCACATTCACGTAGCATAATTGTGAATGTATGGGCCATTCACGTATGTGTCACGTAAATACTTACTTGTGGGCGTGCCTAATCTACGTTCATCCAAAATACGTCTGTAATACGTGAAGTAGGCGGGGGGGTATTTAAAGTGTGCAGTATGGGCGTGCTAA
This sequence comes from Limnodynastes dumerilii, assembly GCA_011038615.1. Lineage (NCBI taxonomy): Eukaryota > Metazoa > Chordata > Amphibia > Anura > Limnodynastidae > Limnodynastes > Limnodynastes dumerilii. The sequence continues at coordinate 113,811 of WWET01001752.1, read as the reverse complement.
GCGGTGTACGTTCACGTAGTCTATACGTCCGTTAGCGGACGTACGCAGTTACGTGTGAAAAAGTTAAGGTAGGGTTTGGGAAGCGTATCTTGACAAAATACGTCCATGCAAGGGGTGTGCCGAGGGGAGTGTAGCGAACTTACGTGCATGAAAATACACTCCGCGAATAAACGTACGGCACACGTAGTTCTGGATCTACCCCTATATACTTAAAATAGAATATCCTCTTATGTGAGTATGTTATACACAAAACTTTGTTAAGGTCCACATTTAGCTGCCTATCTATACAAAAAAAATCCCCTGCTCTCTATTGCTGTGCATATTACATTACATTGCATCAGTGGTGGCCCTACATTTTTGGGGTCCTGAATCTAGAACTGTGGGGCCCGTTTGCAACCAGCATCAAAGGGACAACATCCAAAAAGGTCCAAATGCCCAAAAGGCAGAGAACATGCTGGGGTGTAGTCCTTGAAAATGGGCCATACAATGGGCCACCTGCTACAAGGTATGGGCAATCGCTGTTACCTTCCTCAATGCACACATTGACACAGTGGGGCTGATCCTGAAGTATGTATGACAGGGGAATTACGATGGCCGATAGAGGCGGAGATAGCCATGTAAATTAGGGTTTGGAGTGCGGAAAAACCCGTTACGACTATGTCCGCAGACCTAGATGTAAATGATAAGGTAGGAATCTGGACACATACCTTGAGCAGAGAGCGCAAGGGGCGTGCACTCCCGCTACGCAAGCGTCCGTAATTACCTCGTGCGCATGTAGGTCAGGATCCGGCACAGTGACTCTATGATGTGCCTGGCCGGATAATAAAAACCATCCTCTGGTCGTAGTGTTTGCCAGTGATCATGGGAGGTTTCTGGGTACCCAGAAAACCCCCTGTGTAGAGCATATTATAAGGTCACTTTTAAGTACTTGAACACATTGGCTTATGATTCTGTCACTTAAATAACCTTATTTTAATTTAAAAAAAATGAAAAATAGCTTTAAAAAGTTGCTTCAGGGGCCCCTCTGGGATTAGGGGCCCTGAAGCTTAAGCTTCATTAGTTTCATAGTAGATCCACCACTGCATAGCATTCAGAGAACATAATTTTGCACTACCATCTAATAAAATTGTTCCTCAATTGCTGGTGCCCCAGTTGTATATTACATTTAACCATTTTTTTGGGGGGGTATGGGTGTCAGAAGTACCAAACATAAGTTATTCTCTAAGAAGCTTGATAAAGCTTTAGATCACAGTGATGGGCAGCAGACATCCCTCGGGCCACATGAGGCCTCCAGCTCCTTTTTGTAATTGTTCATATTACTGGGCGTCTGAAGTCTGATAGCCAATCAGTAGCTTGGGTGCTTGGTTAGTGACACACACTGCATTCAGTGGGAAACAATATTTGCCCTGTACCTCTACCATATATCCTTTCAGTATTTATTCTATAATACTCTGCACAGTTCTTTGCAGTAGTTCTGCACACAGGAAATCTTGATTTATAATGTAAACATTTTCAGTGTATGTTTTACACTGAAATATAATCTATATACATTTATAGAACTACTGGTGATGTCTCAAAAATTCAAGTAGTGTTATTTAAAATGTGGATGCCTTCTAATGAAATTGTTTATCAATTATTGCAGGTTGAACAGTTTATGATTTATTTCTTTAAAGGACAGTGATAGTCTGTATACTAATAGTCATGTTTTAGAGAGGTGAAAAGAAATATGATTTGTGTCAGAAGTACCAGTAGCACTGCAGTTTATCTTATATGAATCATAATTATATGACCATATTGTATCTTATTTCCTATAGATGCAGTCTCCCCTCCTCCTTCAACTGTAATTAACCAGACGGATCATTTTGCAAAAATACAATTTAAACCCACTGTTCTCGAACAAGTAAAGATCATTCAAAATGGTATTCTGGGGGATTTTGTTATTCGCTATGATGTAAGAAGAGAGCTAAGCGTGGGAGACATTCAGGTACTACAAAAGGAATCTGACTTTTACTTGGAGTTATAAAAGATTACTACTACAATTAAGTTAGCTGAATAACTTGCATGATAGAACATAAAAACATATGTCCAGCATTAATAGATAGCATTGATTGTTATATAAGAAATATTCATGTTAAGCAAGTTAGAAACTTCCAAGTTGTAGGGTCCAATTAATGGTCTCAGTCACTCTAGGTTAATGGATGGTGTCCCCCTACAATATTTTATTACTAAAGTGTCAGACAGCCGTCATTGTGAAGAGGAAGCTTTTTCTGCGACCTGTGTTAAGTTGAAGCAGTGCGTCAGGTCTAGACCCAATGTGCCCCCCCCTGAAGCTCTGCACCCTATAGGCTGATCAGGCATTGCCAAGGTGGTCAGCATACTTACCCATTCATTTTTGGAACCTACCACCCATCGCACCTGCCGCAGACCACACCGGAGAGGAGAGTAACTTCCCCAGGGACTTTTAAGGTTAGGGTTAGGCTCTGGGGAAGGGCGGGTTAGGGTTAGGCTCTGGGGAAAGTGTCAGGGTCATGGATGAGGAAGGTTAGTGTTAGGATCAGCTAGCAGGTAGGGGAGTGTAGATTTAGGCCGGGGAATAGGGTAATACTATGGGGAAGGGAGAATTGGGGTTGGCCAGGTTTCAGTAATGGCAAGATGAGTAAGCGCTATGCAGATACATGTATGAGGTTGGGGGGATTTGAAGTACAAGGGGGTTGCAGAGTTCTGTGATGGAAGGAAGAGTATAAGTATAAGCATATATGTAGTGATTGTAGAGGACCTGGAAGTTATTTTAGAAGCAGCATGAAGAAGAAGACGACTTGATAGGGAGGTAGGGGCATAAAACTATTAGTTTATGAGTATAAGTAAAGGGTCAAATAATGATGAGGGCTCAATGGGAGGTGAGATTTATATGAGGATTTTAGAGAAGAATGTGGACAGGGTAAATAAAATTGTTACATGTGTAGTTAAGGAAGAGCTATGGATTAACTAGAGGCCATATTAAACATTGAATTCCAACCTAAAAATAGCTTTATTCACACAATCTTTATATGTATAAACTTATTTTTTCTATCGTTCATCCTACTTATTTATTCTAGGTTTTAAATGGATTCTTTGTGCATTATTTTGCACCCACAGACCTGCCTCCATTACCAAAGAATGTGGTCTTTGTGATCGATACAAGTGCCTCCATGGTGGGAACAAAAATTAGACAGGTAAGAATCAACCTGTCAAAGTTTTATGTGTCTCCAAAATAAAATAATAATAAAATGATAACTGACAGTGCTGTCAGAGCTTCCGACACTGAGCAAACTTACAATGGTGGTGAATCGGAAATCTCGATAGGTATGAAGTAACATAGCACACCTAGGCCCGTATTCTGACCTCCGTCTTCTGTGGCCGTCCATCCGTAACTAACCGATTGAAGTTACTGGGCATGCGTAGTAATTATTGTACGCTATTTACGTAGCGTTTTGCTACGTAAATAGGGTAGACGGAGGTCTGAATACAGGCTCTATACTGTACATTGTAATACTAAGCACTGTCCACTTGTTTAGCATAGTTCACTCATCTCTAGTAACAAGTGGTAACAAAATTAAGAGAAAATATGGCCCTTGATTACGGATTGTAGACATTACAGCGCCTTCTCTCTAATCAGGAACAATGAAAACCACTGATGAGAGGATTTGGGCAAATGCTGTAACAGTTGTTTTTGAGAGGAAGAACGGCTTTGTCTTCTATACTCATGGGATATGAAAAGTGCACAGCTAAATATGTTACATGACTCACATGAAAGATCGCCCTTGGAAACTTTTAATTAGATTTAGTTTATGGAGTTAGATAATGTTTATGCAGGGGATTTAGAACAAAAAATTGTTGTTTAGAAAAAAAAACAGTTGTTGATACTTCTGCAGTTGTGAATATATAAAAAGGAATAAGTTGACTTTTTAAAAATTACCATTCAGCAAAAACATAAGATACCTTAAAAATATTTTATAGGCGATAATATAGGGCTATTTCCAAACTTTAACATTGAACGGCTGACTGCATTTCAATTGAATTGTGGACTATTTTTAAGACTGTGAATGTAAACATTCAACAGAAGGGCTGGGTCAGTTGGCAAATGAGTCATTTCTCTTAGACAATTTATACAATGTATAGCAGTTCTCCCTTACAGCATACTGAGCAGACCTCTGCACTTCTGCAAATGTTGCCATGCTTTAGTTAGAAACCTAAGGTAGGTCCTGGCTGTTGGAAGTCCATTCATGCAAGTCGTTAACAGCTATCAGGATAATATAGCCCAATGCAAATCTTTTTCACACTTATGCTATATTATAAAGATTTAGGCCCTGATTCACAGTTACATATTTAAGAGAACTAAGGGCCAGATTTACTAAACTGTGGGTTTGGAGAAGTGGAGATGTTGTCCGTAGCAACCAATCAGATTCTAGCTCTCACTTTCTTATTACATACTAGAGAATGTCAGTAAGAATCTGAATCTGGTTGCTATGGGCAACATATCCACTTTTCCAAACCCGCAGCTTAGTAAATCTGGCCCTAAGTCTCTTGCGTAAGTCCTCTTGACATGTAACATCAGTACATGCGCGTGCCAGATGTTACGTGTCTTAAGTTCTTCATATAGGCAGGGATTAGTCCTCCCTTCTCCGGGAAGGAGAGCAGCAATTCCACATGGATTTGTGTCCATGCGAACGCAAATTCATGCAGTGAAGTTAAGGTAGGGTTCTGGACATGTAAGTGTCCAAAACCCCTTCCGAAAGAGGGGAGTGAGGAGCGTGAACTCCCCTCTTCCATGCCGAGTTACAGATCCCCGTGTGTACGTAAGTCGCACAGAGACCTGAATCTGGTCCTTAGACTATATTTTAAAAGAATAAAAGAATACGGGTAATTTTATTTCCTATATTTAGAAGACAAAGGCATTCAAGAGTCTATTTAAGCCTTTTCTATGAATTATTTAGTCAATCTCTGCTCTGTAATGTTATTGTGTGTTTTTGTGTTTGGATCTTGTGAATATATTTATTAGTTTAATTCCAAGTAAAGGCTCCTTCGGAGGCTGATGAGAAGCCCAGTCCTTGACCCCCAGTATGCATTCTTCAGGAGTGCACAGGAGTTGGCAGAGGACTGGGGCTCAGTAATCACATTAAATGGCTGCATTCCAATGGGAACTTCTCTTATTTGTGCCAGAAAATCTCCATGGTTGCTGCTGAGTAAACAGTAATGCTAATTTCAACATGAGCAATTCCCAAAGCAACCTTAGTCACGTACATAATTCAAAGACAAAGACAATGTTAAACTTGTGAGTATAGAGAGAGTTATTTGCAGGCACACACAGGAGTTGTATTATTATAAAAGGTTATTAATGTTCATTCTTGTCTGAACCTATGACTATGTTACTCTGCACTTCAAGAATGTTGGTAAACAGCATTTTCATTTCTATATTATGTTATGTCATTATACACTTATGATGCCAGACACTCAAACATTAGATATTTTTTCTAGTTTCATTCATAGTTTATAAAGGTGTATTAAGGTCTATGGGCCAGATCCTGGAGAGGGTCAGTACGTACGATAGTGTGGCGGGGAGTGCACGCCCCCTGCATTCCCCACTCAAGGTAGTAAATCTGGACACTTACGTGTCCAGATTCCTACCTTAAAATTTACAACCAAGTCTGTGGCCCTACGCCTGCATACCTTATAATAACGGGACTTTCCCGCCCCAACACCTTATTTACATGTCTAACGGCAGAGATACGATGGTTGTAAATGAAGGGACAGCCCATTTTACGTAACAGTTGCCATACGTAAACGTACTAAGGTGGTGCCCTATGACCTTACATGGCATAAATTTCCATGTGGGCAGTAGACAATGCATAACTGCTCTTCAATATATGTGTCAGGTTTCCCTGATATCTGCAATATGTTCCATTGTGAGACAGACAAATATGGAATGTAGGACAAGCATTCATTACTACATACAGGCAAACAAGCACACCTGGGGGCTGATTCAGAGATGCGATTGCGAAAAGATCGCAAATATACGCACCTTTGCTAAGATCTTAGCAGGTTCCAGCCCACTGCATAAACAGTCACTCCCCTTGCAAACAGCGGTGGATCTTAAACTTAGACCACCATTGACTTGCCTTAACTATACGCTGTCATTTGGGATCTTAACTGACGTGGGAGCGTTCATTTAAGATCCTAAGTGTCAGCCCGCGCCCACTTTCCCTCATTTCCCTGCCTCCCCCCGCCCATTTCCATGCAAATCCTTAAGATCTTAAAGATTCGCAGCACTTAAGATCTTAAGTGCTTGCGTGCGATTCAAACCTACGCTCTTAGCGAACTTACGCTCCTAACCGCTACGTAAACGGCGTTGCACTATTACTACGCATGCGCAGTTTTGCGAATTTTCTAGGATCTTAAATATACGCACCTAAGTGCCCTGGAAATCGCATCTCTGAATCAGCCCCCTGGTTACTAGCACTGATAGAGGTACATCCCTATGTAACAGTCAGGACACAAACATGCTGTGGCAATCCTAATGACACATTAATTAGAGTTAAATTTACAAGTGTCATGTTACATATTTTCTAAACATGTTACTATTTGATACATTTTGAAGCTGTATCAAGATATTGTGGTGCCCTGGGTGAGAGAGAAAATTTTCGACCCACAATTATATTATGGTATCCCGTGAAAGTGCCTATCCCTTTGAGTTGTTCTCTCCAACCTAAAAATTTTATACATATCACACTTCACCACTCTCATTACATTACATTACATTACATTAAAATAAAATAAAAAAAATTGGAACTTAGAATACAAACATAAATGACTAAAATATTTATAAATGGTTTTGAGACTAATAGTTACCCTAGTGATTTCCATATAATACACACTGAACCCTGGTTATGGCTATAAAATAATCATTGCACTCTAGTGACTGCCATGCAATACACACTGCATCCTAGTCACTGCCACGCAATATACTCAGCCCTCAAGTGACCTTCATACAAAACACACTGCACCCTAGTTGCAATGTAGCAATACAATATATGTTTTTGTTTCTCATGATATATTATTTGGGATAGGATACTTTTATTGAATGGTGAATTTTATTTGACATTAATAAAAACACTTTAAACAATCCAAAAAAAGGTCAGTTTTATACATTCATAGTTACATAGTTGATGAGGTTGAAAAAAGACACCAGTCCATCAAGTTCAACCTATTTTGGATCTCCTGCGATCCCTATCTTTATATTTGAAGTTAATCCATATGAAGCAACCTCCAAACTGTTGCAATCATAATAAATAAATAAATTCTCCCTGGCACTACTGTCCTTTATTTAAATTAGCGGTCCTGGTAACCCTGGATGTC
>WWET01001752.1:61319-80127 GCA_011038615.1 Limnodynastes dumerilii | reverse complement strand
CCCTACAACCTTTCAGCGGACGGAGACCCACATTTTGTTGTTGACTTCCCTTTGAGTAAGCTGACAGTGTGCTTCAATATTGATGGTGAACCAGGTGACATCCTCAGGCTTGTGTCAGACCACAAAAACTCTGGTAAATAATTCTGAGCATTGCAAAAACAAAATCAATTTACACAAAGTTCCTGTCAAATGCATTTATCCTTACTCTGGTATGTTAATTACAGATAGATTATTATGTAATTATTCTTTTAACATTAATCATTTTTATTGAAAAACAAATGGAATTAGGGACACAGAAAAAAATGGGGAAGGTGGGGGGGGCAGACTTATGCTGCAGTTATTAACATACAGATGAATATCAGTCAAAAATTGTACAGCATAAAAGGCTTAAAAAGGCATAAAAGGCTTCCTAAAGTGTGGGGGGGGGGGGGGGGGTAAGGTGAAAGAGGACATTCTTATTACAGACACTAAAAGATGATACAGTAAACCAACTTAAATATATGAATACAATAATTAGTACATATACTGAGTATATAACCTACCATTACACTTCCTCAATGCTCTGAAATGATCCAATCAAATCAGCAAGGCTCAGGTCTGAGAATACAATTGGTGGGAAATAGGGCTGGAATCTATGGCGGACAGGGGACTTATGCAAGTCATTTGCGTCTGGGAACATCTGCACATGCGCGCGCCAGATGTAAGTACTAACGTATTACGGGATATTACGAGAATTACTAACGTATTATGTTGAATGGGCAGACCCTTCATTTATGATGGCTTTATACCCACCATATATGTGGGGATAGCCATGTAAATTAGGGGTCGGGAGTGAAGGAAGCCCCATTACGACTAGTCGTAAAAGTTAAGGTAGGATTTCCTACCAACAGCAGGGAGTGCAGGGGGCGTGTACTCCCCACTTTGGTAGCGAAACTACGGACCCTCGCACACACGTAAACCGTGCGGGGGTCAGGATCTACCCCATGGTCATTATTTCAGTTTGACGTGTATTCCTTCCAAGGAAACCATTTTACCGGAGGAGCAGATGACATAGAATATGGGACAAATCTTGTTTCCATGTCAATGTAATTATTCTCTAGTAAAATCATATGTAAAGAAATCATTAAATTGCCAAAGGCTGACTAACCCCTGCATCAACCAAACCTTAAATACATATCTATAAATAATGACACGGACAACTTTTTGGCTATAAAAACGGTGTGTCCATCCTGTTCCATACCTTATGAATGCCCTGATCCTGCGCCTTAAATAACTGCTGACCCCCCACCGATACCGCTACAACCTATACCCCGGCTGAAAGAATATGCAGGTTAAATAAAAACACAATGCAATGGGACGGGAGGGAGGGAAAATCTGCAGCCAGAATGCCTAGAAACTTCTATGACCCATCCTGTTCCATACCTTATGAATGCCCTGATCCTGCGCCTTAAATAACTGCTGACCCCCACCGATACCGCTACAACCTATACCTCGGCTGAAAGAATATGCAAGTTAAATAAAACACAATGCAATGGGACGGGAGGGAGGGAAAATCTGCAACCAGAATGCCTAGAAACTTCTATGACCTATTATATACCCCCTCCCCTTAGAGTCCACCTCTAGCCCTTACCTGATTGGCTATCCTCCCCCTATACTATTTGCCTGTAACCCTTGTATGGTTGCATGCAGGGGTCAGACAGCCTGTCATTTATATTACTTCAGGCCTAATTGGCCTTCTGTTATCTAAATTATGCCATTTACTTTTAGATCTGCACAACAAAACAAAGGGTTCTACAATACACTGTCCAGTGACATTGCTGTATTCCATATATCTATTCTATATAATTAGATGCTATCTGTTCCTCTTGGCTATATTAACCTTATGTGATCTCAATGATATGAGCAGCATACAATCATCACCCATGTTCCTCAATGAGTTTAAAGCTGCATACACATTAATCCAATTCCTGTTGAACCCTTTGACCATCAAGTTGGTTAGACATTGGATAAGCGTATACACTCACTCAACTGCTTGTAACTTTCAATCTTGGTCTCCTGGTCTGTTCAAATTATTTTTAAACTTATAAATCAGGAGACCCAATCAACCAACAATTTACATTTGTGTATGCCCCTGCAAATGCTGTGGCCCAATTTCTCTCCCGATTTGGACGCCATGCAGCGCTGCTTTTGGCAAAGATTGGAAGAGTGAGGTGATCATTTAAACAGATTGTTTAAGCAGATTGTTTCAGCAGATGCAGGTCGGTCTGCTAAAAAACACAAGTGTTTAACATGGATCAGTTGTTGCTTCTGCAAACTTGGTCTGCGGTAGAATTGTGTAAACAGACAAGTCTGGTGTTGGATCACAAGAGTATTGAACAAGTGTGTAGCCAGTTTCAGAGTCACAGGGCCCCGTGAAGGTAAACGTGCAAGTTTTTATCGAGGATTTTTATACGTGCCCCAAAATGTGCATATTTTGACTACCGTAATAGCCGGTTTTAAGCGCACTTACTTACGTGAGCAAATAACGCAATCTTCATGTTGAAAACAGTAAAAAACAATAAATAGTTTGACTGGTAATAGTAAATACCAATGATCAGTTAAGCTTCTCCCACACCTGCTATTATTGTACCGATCATATGATTCCAGAGCCTTGCGGTTTAAGATGGTCTGTTTTCTTTATTGTTTCAGGTGTAACAGTAAATGGACAGCTCATCGGGGCACCAGCCCCACCCAATGGTCATAAGAAACAAAGGACCTATTTTAGCAGAATTACTATAATCAGCAACAAACCAAGACGCTCTTACATAGAAATTACTCCTGCTAAGGTCATCCTCGACAGCAAGGATCGCCATATTCTGACATGTGATAAAAGTGCAACAGTGAAGAGTGGTGATTTAATGGTTGCTGTTGCTGCCAAATCCAACGTCACCATAACCATCCAAGGAACCATTAGCTTTGTAATCTTGGTCCATCAATACAAGAATCCAGCACCATATCAGAGAAATCATTTGGGATTTTACATTTCTAACAGTAAAGGATTGTCTTCTGATTCACATGGACTTTTAGGTAACTTGCTTTTTGTGAAGTATTAAAAAAAATGATCTGTTAAAACTAAAACTTCATGAATATTTTAGTTATAAAGTATTGAGGGAAGAATTCTACCTAAAATCCAAAATAATGTATTTGTTCTAACCTGTTACTGTTATAACTCTTTGACATATTTGAGATTTTATTATTATTTTTAGTTCACTGTTGAAACTGATGTAAAGGCAATTATTATTAGTATTACTGGCCTCATCCTTAGATCCAGTTATTAAGCAACAGATATCCTAGTTATGCCACATTGACACTGAGCCAAAACAACCCGGGATATTGCCGGGGCAAGCCCCAACAACCCGGGTCAGGGCTCAGTGTGAATGGGTGCGCTGGCTGCAACCCGGGTCTAATGACCCAGGAATCAGACACGGGATAATTGCAGAGTTATTCCCGTGTCAGACCTGTGTATTCGCCAGTGTGAACTGTGAAATAGAGGTCCTGCACATCCACAAGACTTCATTCATGCCCCGGGGGATCATCGTGGGACCTTGCAGGAGAGGTGAGTATTTGTTAATAGTATAGAATTTAGAATAGACTATAGAGTATAGAATAAAATATAGATTATAGGATAGAATAGGTTATAAAATAGTAGTTAATAGTATAGACTAAAGAATAGAATATAGAGTATAGGATAGAATAGGTTATAAAATAGTCTACAAGTAGAAAATTAGTGATGCGTTAACAGATATCATTGTAAATAGAAAAAGTAACCACAAAAATGTGCGGGTTTGTACATAAAATAGTTAACACATTTAAATAAAACTTGTTATTAATATTAAAAAAACTATAAACTAGAGAACGTGGCTGATTTATCGAAATAAAGTTCAATCAATCATCTCCGGAGATATTGTAATATTAAGAATTTTTAAGCATGCTTCAAAAAAAAATATAATATATTTGATAATTCTCTGCAGAGTAAAAAAACATATGTAAGATCCAGAGACCAAAGAGACGAGACTCTATCCGATGGTAAGTAACAGTCAATTGACTAAGACGGTTTCTCTAAACGTGGGGTTGGTAATCAGGTCTGGACTTTATGGAGCCACTACTCCATCTCCTATACTCCGTAATGGAGATCTTTTACGATACGGAGGTAGTCAGTAACCGAAGCGGCAGTCGATGTAAAAGAAGAGAGAGTTGGGGTTGGAATACCGTCCTGCATATAAGGTAGAGTCGTAGAAAGTAAACCACGTGCAATAGAATCCTACAACTGACGCGTTTCATGGCAGCAATCGCCATTTCTTTAGAGGTGTCTTGTCTGAAGGGCTTGTGGGCTTCTTATTAAATCATGTGTCAAAAGGCACAGGTGTGTGCTAATCAGCTTAAAATAGAATGAAACAAAACCAGCAGCATATTTGTAACAAAATTTGAATAAATACATTAAACATAACAATGAAAGAAGTTCTCAGTACCTAATGATAGGTTTTTAAATATAAAATATAAAATATAAATTTCTGTTTAATACAAATAAATAAATATGTAATAGTCTAAAAATTAATCAAACACATTGATTAATCAATTACCTCTATTTGTTTATATAAGAAGTTTAAAGGGTCATACATTAGATTATCTCTGGACAGTACGGATAAGTTTTAAGATTTTCTAATTTTTTTTACATTTTTAAAACCAAAATTCTTCAGAAATTATTTTTAAATATTGCTATTTTTATTAGATTACAGCTTATTCATTGTATTCAAATCTAACATGTAGTTGGTAATTAATAGTTATTTATTATTAATTTATTTTTCTTTACTATTTTATATTGTCCTTACCCAAATAGCAGAAGTTCGTATGACAGGTTCATCAAAAAACAAAAAAAAACAAACAAACAAAATAAAAATCTAAGTCTAAATAAATTGCAACACAAAAATGTATTAAATTAAACGAAAAAACTAACTAAAATAATCAACACAAAAGGGGGAAAAGGCACATTAAAGGGAACAGTTAAGGAAGTCTGTTTTTCTCAAAGGTAATTACAATTTCTTATCTGAAGGACATGTAAATACATATGATAATAATTAGTTGATAACTCCACTGTTCTAATTAAAAAATCACAACGCATATTCTGTCCTCAACGCTGGTATAGAGAAAAACTCCATATCTAAAAGGATAATACTGATAGGAATTTAGGGCACAATACTAGCTCTCACAACAGAAAGTTAGAAGAATTAAATAGCAATCCTTCAACGGCAAACTAGAGTTCAGAAAATATAGTAATAAGAAAATATTAAAGACAAAAATAATAAATGGCAATTAGAGGTGAAATGGAGAAATGTAAAGGAATGAATCCTATAACTCAACATTCAATAACGTTGGATGAACCAAAAGACGTGGGGAAAAAGAGGAGGGGGGAAAAATAAGTCCAATTACAAAACAGTGTTTAGTTCTAGGGACTCATTAAGTCCACCCAGAGAGAGGGTACCTAGTTTATAGATCCAATATACTTCTTGCTTGCAAAGCAGTCCAAATCTATTCCCTCCTCCCTCTGAGGCAGGTATGTGCTCCAAACCAAATACTTTTAAAGAGGACGGATTGTTGTGATGACATAAATCAAAATGTTTAGGTACACTATGATTTTTTACATTTTTTTTTATATTTCGATGGTGCTCCAAGAAACTTGTCTTTAAGGAACGGGTAGTTAAGATTACCTAAGATTGCAGCGACATTGCAACAAATAAATTACATATTCGGAATTGCAATTTATATATTGTTTTATGGGAATCAATTCATCCCCATTTTTGATATTTTTTGTGCAGTGTGACCTTATTGAATGTTGAGTTATAGGATTTATTCCTTTACATTTCTCCATTTCACCGCTAATTGCCATTTATTATTTTTGTCTTTAATATTTTCTTATTACTATATTTTCTGAACTCTAGTTTGCCGTTGAAGGATTGCTATTTAATTCCTCTAACTTTCTGTTGTGAGAGCTAGTATTGTGCCCTAAATTCTTATCAGTATTATCCTTTTAGATATGGAGTTTTTCTCTATGCCAGCATTGAGGACAGAATATGCGTTGTGATTTTTGAATTAGAACAGTGGTGTTATTAACTAATTATTATCATATGTATTTACATGTCCTTCAGATAAGAGCTATGTAATTGTAATTACCTTTGAGAAAAACAGGCTTCCTTAACCTTTTCCCCCTTTTGTGTTGATTATTTTAGTTCGTTTTTTCGTTTAATTTAATTAATTTTTGTGTTGCGATTTATTTAGACCTAGATTTTTATTTTGTTTGTTTATTTGTTTTTTTGTTTTTTGATGAACCCGTCATGCGAACTTCTGCTATTTGGGTAAGGGCAATACGAAATAGTAAAGAAAAATAAATAACTTAATAATGAATAACTATTAATTACCAACTACATGTTAGATTTGAATACAATGAATAAGCTATAATCTAATAAAAATAGCAATATTTAAAAATAATTTCTGAAGAATTTTGGTTTTAAAAAATGTAAAAAATTTTGAAATTCTTAAAAATTTTAAGTTTTAAATAAATTTAACACTATTCCGTACTGTCCAGAGATAATCTAATGTATGACCCTTTAAACTTCTAAACTTCTTTTAAACAAATAGAGGTCATTGATTAACCAATGTGTTTGATGAATTTTTAGACTATTACATATTTATTTATTTGTCAGGAACAAAAGAGGTCCGGCGCTCCAAACATACATTAACTAACACTATGTGTCAACACATAAATAAAAAGGAGGTTTAGTTCACAATATAGCTATATTGGGTTAAGCTCACCTGCCCAGCATCAAGGCACCTCCTGTAGTTGAGTCCCTATCCATTTTCTATATGTGTACACAGGAGGTCTCTGTTAGGACACTACCTGCATTTGAACAGCCTGCAGCAGCCATGTTTGGGGAGTGGTCAGACTCCTAAGTAATACTAAACAGTATTAAAAATAAATTTATATTTTAGATTTAAAAACCTATAATTAGGTGCTGGAACTTCTTTAATTGTTACGTTTAATGTATTTATTCAATTCAATATGCTGCTGGTTTTGTTTCATTCCGTTTTAAGCTGATTAGCACACACCTGTGCCTTTTGACACATGATCTAATAAGAAGCCCACAAGCCCTTTAGACAAGACACCTCTGATGAAATGGCGATTGCTACCATGAAACGCGTCAGTGGAAGGATCCTATTGCACAAGGCTTACTTTCTATGATGGTATTCCAACCCCAGCTCTCCAGCTCTCTCTTCTTTTACATCGATCATTGCCTCTACTGGACTGCCGCTTCAGTTACTGACTACCTCCATATCATAAAAGATCTCCATTACGGAGTATAGGAAATGGAGTAGTAGCTCCATAAAGACCAGTGCTGCACCTGCCTTTACTGATTGGGTGAACAACACCATCCCCTCTACAGAGAAATCCTCTCTTTTCAAAGGATCTCCGGTTACGGAGTAAAGAAAAGAAAGGACGTTTCTTCAGGAATTACAGGGATACAGATTGCTGGCCGGCGCGGACGCGCACCAGCCAGCCCGGTGAGCAAAACATCAATGTTCATATGGTTACCAACCCCACATTTAGAGAAACCGTCTTAGTCATTTGACTATTACTTGCCATCGGATAGAGTCTCCTCTCTTTGGTCTCTGGATCTTACATATGTTTTTTTACTCTGCAGAGAACTATCAAATATATTATATTTTTTTTGAAGCATGCTTAAAAATTCTTAATATTACTATATCTCTGGAGATGATTGATTGAACTATATTTCGATAAATCAGCCACATTCTCTAGTTTCTAGTTTTTTATACTAATAACAAGTTTTAATAAAATATGTTAACGAATTTATGTACAAACCAGCACATTTTTGTGGTTACTTTTTCTCTTTACAGTGATATCTGTTAGCGCAGCATTAATTTTCTACTTGTATACTATTGCTAAGGCTGAAGCCCCTTCAGTGCAGCAGCTCTACCGATATCCTATCTATTAGTGATTCTACTAATTATTTCATATTATTGTATTTATATATTGTATCACACGTGTTTTTCTGGCGCCAATAGGAATTTTTATTTGTTGTTATAAAATAGTATAGTAGAGCCCAAAGTGTGAACGGGCCTGACCCGTTAATTTCCCGGGTCTAAGCTGCAGTGTGAATGGGGTCTGACCTGCTGGGCTGATGTGTGCCTCGGTAATAACCCGGGGCACATATATGATGTCCCACTCACATGTGATTGCAACTCAGTACCTCTGTTGGAAATTGTCAATCAACAGCCTTTATACATGTTTCCCTTATTAATATGTGGCTTTAAATAGTTGAACATTGCTTTTTCACTGTGATGAATAGTTGGTTTAATCTTATAATCATATAAAAAGTAGTGACAATTAGTTGGTTTAATCTTAGAAATCATATTAAGTGCCAATAAATGTGTATGAATAACCTTATAGAGAGCATTTGAAATCCCACCAGTTATTCAACAGATGTTTTAAGCATAATGAAACCTTCTCTATTTCTTTTCAAAGGTCAATTCCTGTATAACGAAGTTAAGGTATCAAAAGTACCATTCAGCAACACCAATGGCCAGACATCAAACCAAACCTTAAATGTTGTTAACATTTTAAAGGTGAGAAATCGCTCTGTACCAGTAATCAGAAAGCAGCGGAAACTATACAACGGCCTTCACCAAGTGGACTGTTGGTTTGCAAAAAATAATGCGCACAAACTGATAGATGGCCTGTATCAGGATTATCTGGTGTCTCATCCCTTTGACTGTGGAAAAGATTTAATAACAAATGAAGTATAGATTTATAGTCATGTAAAATTGTATCTACATTCCTCTTTTTCATGTACTTAGAAATAATGGAGAAAAACAAAGTTGATTATGAAAAGGTCTCAGCATAAGGTTTGTGTTTTAAAAGGGTCCATTCTGCAAAGGTAGTCACCTATTCGGTATTTCTGAGTAACAGAATAGTATTGGGATGGCTCAGAATAGTCTTTCTGACAGATCCTTTTCAAATATACCATTGATATATTTCAGTGCTCCCTAAATAGGTCTAATGTATGTTCATTAATGTTCTTACTTAAAGACAAGGGCCCATATTCAGAGTACCAGACGTATAACATATACGTCCGGTGTTTAGCGATTTTTACTACTGCGATACGTATATTACGTAAAAAAATTACTACGTGTGCGCAGTAGTAAGAATCGCTAAACACCGGACGTATATGTTATACGTCCAATACTCTCAATACGGGCCAAAGAATTGGAATGTACACATGTGCTGTGAAACATTCCTTGGTGCCACATGGCGCATTCACTATTTTTTTATTTACACTATACCAATAAAGATAACATATATATACCATGCAGATAGGCCTCCAAGCTTACCGGGCTTATCATGTTATGCCTTTGTTGTCGCTGCATTCATTGCCACATATACAAAGTAAACAACTTTTCATAATTCAAATTTCTAGAATCTACCAACTTGTTTTTAACTTACCAACTGTTATGTTTACTTATTTATTTGTTATTTTTACATTTCTGTTTTGAGACTGGTATTATAGTTCAGGGAAAACCAATCTTAATACATCTCGTCCTCTTGATATGTGAACATTTTTAGACGAGGGAAGAGGGGTGAGGGAATGGGGAGATATAATGATGCACACCATCTTCATTTATGTTGTTTTGTCATTATATTGTTTACCCAAAGGGTCATTCTGACAAATCAAAGATCAAAAAAACTATTTTACCCCAACTACACTGTAGAGCTTACTGACAAGCTTGAATGATACACGCACAAAACAAGCACACCGTGTATGTACTGGTCAGAAGGCTATTTTGCATTTAGAAGAGACTGGACAGCCATAGAGTAGGGGAACAGTGACTGTGTACCAATTTAGACCCCCATTGTTGCATTTGGGAAGCCAGATGAAGGCCTTCTTTTTCCAGACCACCCAGGTAACCTTGGTGCCCCCTATCTAATCTAAGACTGGGAGCATGGCCTTCCCTTCCAAATGATTGAGTAATAAGTGTCTCATTTCATTATTGACTGTTGATTGTTGAAAATTCATAACAATAGGGTTGATTTGAAAAGAACTGATGTTTTGGTCCTTTGATGTGGCACCTCATGCAGGCTGACATGGTATAATTTCTGTAGTGAAATGATATGTTGCTAAGCAAGTCAAGAATTAACTATTAATGTTGCAAACCATTGTAATTTGGTGAGAAATATAGGACATGTTTATCTGACTATCAAGTCAATTGAAGACATGATGATAACTGTGAAGGAATAGATGCTTATAAACTTACAGAAGCTATCTAAAAAAACAAAACTCTACTACATGAATTTAGATTAGCTATATTTTTAACCCAGCACCAGTATTATTGATTGACAGCTCTGGGGAAGGATTACAGTTTGCACCTTATATTATAAGGTTCAAAATTGCAGAGCGGTTGCAATCTCCGGTTAGAAAGTGTGGCTTCCAAAAAAGGGATATTCGAAGTTACTTTTCGAATATTCCTTTTTCCAAAGCTTACACTTTTTAGAAATTTTTTTTTATGAATGGATGAGTATGCCGTTCGGCTTACTCACCCATTCACTTTCGGAAAGAGATCACTCTGCCGCCGCTCGCTGGACGGAGGGGATAGGTGAGTAAAGTCTTTCTGCGGGGTTAGGGTCAGGCTGTAGGCGAGGGAGGGTTAGGGCCAGGCTGCAGGGGAGGGAGGGTTAGGGTCAGACTGCAGGGGAGGGAGGGTTAGGGTCAGGCTGCAGGAGATGGTGGGTTTGGGTCAGGCTGCAAGTTAGGGAGGGTTAGGGTCAGGCTGCCAGGAAGGAGGGTTAGGGTTAGGTTAGTGAGAGGGGAGGGTTAGGGTAAGAATTAGGGGAAGTAGTGGGGGACTATTTTTTAACACTGTTCGGAGCACTTAAATCTCAGTGCTCTGTGGATCGATTGCAATGCCTCCTTAGGGTATATGCAAACAAAATCCCAGCCAGTTCGCAACTGGCTGGGGAAGAATAGCCGATTTGAAAATCGACCATTCGGACCGGAGCCCCACACCCATTGCAGTACCAGAACAATAAACATTTTGCCTACTTTGTGGCCATCATCTGCTGGAAGCTCCTCTAATACATGTAACTGATGCACTGACTTATAAAATTCTGTGTCATGACTGGTAAATGCACTGAATTGATAATCTTTTTATGTATAATGATTCATCATGTGGCTAAGTCTTAATTGAAAAATGATTGAAAGACTAATGTTTGCCCTATATAGTGCAGAAATATTCCATTTAATTGTGAATATAATAAAAACACAAACAAAGGGGGTTACAAGTAGATCTTTTTTTTTTTTTTAGCAGTTATGCAGTTTATTATTGCTTTAATATAAACCACCTAATGAAGAAATAAAGGACATAGGGCTCCATTTACTATCTTCCTTTTCATATAATAAAGCCTGTTTTCATGTGAGAAAACATGGTTTGCGTTTGGATTTGTGTGGAGATCCACAAACGCAGGGTTGCCATGTGTAATCACTTCGCTAAACACTCCCCTTGCATCAACAGGCTTCCGATATCCATATCCTACTCTTTCTGACTTGTACGAAAGTACAATGGCAGCAGTTTTGAAGTGTTGATGGTTATGCAGAGAACGGCATGCCTATACTATAGACAGTATTATATATGTCTGTAACTCATTCAATAAAAACTGTTACAAATCATGACACAGTAGTAATTGCAATGCAGTTATGCTACTCTACTGTCACTGCCAAGACCACCTTACACAGAACAAGAACTAAATACCAAATAACAATCACGTGCATATGCAACTCAGTTCCCGTTACAAGCTGTCCGATGCCAAATTGCCCTTAAGTCTCAATAAGGTGGAAAGCATTCTGATTGTGTTACATTTATGCACAGAGAATACAAAAGTGGATAAAACGCAATCCAAACACACAGAAGTGAGGGAAACTTGGAAGTCCTAACATTTTGTGGTGCAGACATTAGAATCAAAATTGATACCTGCCACAATGTAATCGTTCTATTGAAAACGAAAAATGTACAATATAGTGGATTATTTAAAAAAATATATATATTTATATAATAGACAATATGATTATTAAATCTATTAAATGATCTGTAACATTTTATGTTCCTTGTTATATATGGATATTAAACAGCTGAAAAACTAGGGATTGTATAAATATCTGATAAGCCATAAAAATCATATCTGGCACATATACTTTATTACCTGCTTGTGGCATAAACCACATACTGTTGCAAATAAATGTATCTAAGTCAAACCTCTATAAAACATTGTATTTTAACACTTATCTCTAGTCCTAGATTAATTAGATTTTGATTAACAACCACTAACCAGTGCGACACTGGGGAAATTAATCCAAAGTTAGGAGAACCAACAAAATAAGAAGTGAATTTACACCTGGGCAGACTATGATGCAATGTGAAAACTACAATTCTTTTTTTATTCGTGCAGATAAAAATATATTACCTTTTGTTTCTAGCAGCAGATAGACACGTATTTATTTTAATTTTTTACTGTTGAACTTAACTCTAGATCAGCCCCTGGGTAACAATTACCATCAAATATACGCTGCTCACTGGCATCGCTTAACTCTTAAATCTTTAGTTTTATTATAAAGTCAAAATAATAGCCACGGGCTAGGCCCATGTTTATTCCTGTGTGTACGCAATCTGCAATTACATCATCATTCCTAAAAGCTGTGTCATTACTCATAGGAGAGCAAGCGGAAACGTGTGTTAAACATATCTATTCCTCAATTCATTTTTGGTTAGGTGTGTCTAAAATAAATATATCACTGTTCATTTGAAACACATGCGTATGTGTATGTGTTTATTGTGATCTACTGGCTAATGAAGTCATAGATGTTTGAGGGGTGGGGGAACCTTTTTTTTTGATCATATCACTTTTAATCATTTAATGAATCTGGTGGGGTTGCGGCTTTAGCACCTCTTCAGCAGAAAAAAATATTCTACAGATTGAGACACAGCACAACTACAAAAAGAGAGACCTAGAAGGAAATTCCTTTATATGAACAGGATGTGCACATTCGTAGCATTCAATGGATAACATAATACACCACTGACAATAGATGGAATCACTTCTGAATATGTACTCTTGGTTTACTGTCAATTTTATATATAGATTTCTGAATGTATGTATATGAACAGTATGAAAATGAATGTAAATAAAAGGTTGTCATTCCGTTTGGGCTTCATGAAAGTCTGTTGTTTTCAAGTATTTATAGTAATAAAATTGTTTCATGTAATCTGTAATATTAACATTGGATTATAACTAGGACAATGGTTCTTAACCTGAGTTCGATCGAACCCCAGGGGTTCAGTGAGTCAGACTCAGGAGTTCGGCGGAGGTGTGTGTCCATTCCGTTCGCCAGGGTGTCTAGGTGCATTAATATACTTTTGGCATTCACACAATACTTTTATCGCATTTTCAATGTTTCACCATAAGAAACTGAAGGCTATTGACAAATATTTATGGCAAATTCTAAAATTTGTTGCATAATTTATGGCAAAAAATGCCATACATGGCACGACCTGGCAGGCCTGCCATTTACCCCACTCGCTCAGCATGCTCAGCATGGCCATCATTGGCTGCTCGCTTGGCCTTGATATCTGTGCTGCAGGGAACTTGGTGCGCTCAGTAGTCGACTTGTGACTGCTGTGATTGAACGTCATTTGGGATTTCCTTTTTAATATTCCAATCCCTTCGTGCAATGTAGAGCAAAATAAGAAAGTGGTCGGACAAATACATACAATATGAATTCACGTGTATAACGGACTGTTATGGAAGTCAGCGTCCTCAATGCATGATTTTATGTGCAGCTGATGCATGGTTCATTTTGTGCACTAATATCTCTATGTTTTAAATAAAAAAAAAAAAACTTGTGCACTAATATCTCTATGTTTTGAATAAAAAAAAAAAAAAACCTTTAATTTTTCCAACTATGAAGTGTTCGGTGAATGCACGTATGAAAATTGCGGGGTTCAGTACCTCCAACAAGGTAAAAAACCACTGAACTAGGTGCTTCATCTCCTGGAAATGAATCTAACCAAATAGCTCCCAGCTATAACGAGTATATTGTCATTTTAGCTGTCTTTCATACACTATAAACTCCAAAAATGAATATCGTGTAATGGATATTAACGTAAGCACTTCCATCCAGAGACAACATACCACATTTATTATGTGCTAGTTTATATACACATCCAGATTCCTGCACTCCTATGTAACAAGACCAAAGCATACTCCAGCACAGACATGAACTGCAGGTAAAAACACAACTACGCTGGTGCCAAGTACCTCTGGTTCATTGAACCAAGGAGAACGTTTCAGTCTGTATTTAGATATTTGCTTTTTATTAAATTCTTCAACAGACCAGAAAATCAGAGGGCAATCTATGCTGAGTTTAACAGTTTATATGCTGGTATGGGTAGTGCCCATAGAGGTGTGGGTCCCCACAAAGAACAACCCTATTTTGAACCCTGTTTCGAACTGGCTGGGATATCGATTGCTTATGCCTCGGTGCTCCGAAAGGTGAGTGGCTAAACTAACCCCAACCCTTCCCCTAACCCTCTCCTTCCATTACCCTAACCCTCCCTTCTCTATAGCCTAACCCTAAGACCCCCCTCCCCGCAGCCTGATTCTAACCCTCCCCTTCTAAGGTCCTAACCCTCTTTTCCTAAGTGCATAACCCTAACCTTCCCCTAATACTAAAATGCCCCGGAGAGGGTTACTCACCTCTCTGTAGCTGTCATCCGGCGGGTCTGCGAAAATGAAGGGGGAAGTATGCCAATCAGCACACACCCATTCATAAAAAAAATTCTAAAATAGCCCCCTATTCAAAATAGAGACAGCCGAAAAGTAACTTTCAGCTGTCTCTATTTCGCAAAGTGGGCCATCGGACCGGAGACTGCAACCGTGCCCTGTTGCATTGAAACCATCATGGACCACTCCCCTTGTGCCACCTTGGACTGTCTTTGCAGCTACTTTTCTTTCTTTGATGTGACATGTCCCAAAGAGAGCATCACCACCTTGGACATAGTTTACACATTAAGAAGCTTCATTTGATTCACAGCAGCTAAAGAAGCTAGCTAAGAAAGCCCTCCAAGGAGGAGATGGCAGGCAATCTGCCAATGGATTGGGTAGTGCAGTCTTGATTGTAAATAATTTCCCCAATTATTCAGGAATTTGTACCAGCTGCAGAGAATGTTGGATGTAAAGCCCTGCTTCACACTGCTCATGAAGGGGAGCTGACAATACCGAACAGCAGCATAGCATTATCTGTTTCAGTCATAGACTGTTAGCTGCTTAAAGGTACCTACCAGTGTCGGCTGAGGTGATGTCACTGGTGCTGCTGGGAGCATCTCTGCAAGAAGCTAAAAACACTGCATTCAGCCAGCAACAGAAAGATGGCCAGAAGTAAAAAGGCAAGAATAAGGTGCGAAAGAGAACAGATCCCCAGTCTCCAAAATAGCCACTCTGAACAGCACCCCCTATCAGCTGCTATCCCAGACATGTAACAAATGTATGTAACAATTCTCTCTGACTTTTATTTTAAAGATAGAAAGTTATAATATGTTGCTGGGTAATTGCAAGAGTGCTGGGGTGTCTTTTGTATGTGTGTAAATTCCCCATACCTTGCAACACCTGCTCGATATTAACTTATAACTTGATTTGAGCAAACTCCATTCTGAGTGCTGTTTCAGAGTGGCTGTTTTGGAGACTTTGGGACCTCTGCTGGGGGTGAGCTCTTAATTAAAAATACGTGATATATGACCCAAAGTTAGGATTCTGACAGGTTTTAGAGTTAGGACCGTCAAACAGAGAAGCCTTGTAAGTGGCTTGTGGCTTATCATATAACTGCAGATGTATGGAACAAATTCTCTGACCTTTATTTTAAAGATAGAGGGGCTGATTCAGAGTTGCACTTACACCTATTTTTTTTAGGTGCAAGTGTAGACCTAAGCAATTCCATGATAAACTACAAGGGGAAGCAAATTTATATTGTGAAAGCAAAATTATTGAGAGGTGAAGTTTATTAGCTCAACTCTAATCAATTAATTAAGCATTAAGCTGTGCAGTATTTGCAAAAGTAATGTATTTTCCCTGCATGCAAAACATTTAAAATTAATTAGCACCTCTCTTCAAGGCAGAAGCAATCAATTTCCCAGCCAGTTTGGAACTGGTTTGGAGAGAAAGGCCCTAATTCGATAGGCAGGGACTTGTTCCAGTTGCTCTGGCTACAATCACAAATGCGACTATGATTCAGCCAACAGCAACCATGCTCTACTACCAGATATAAGTTCGGCATGGTACCCCTTCATAACAACATTTAAATATAGACAAAAAATACATACAAAATCTAGAAGCCCCTGACACTACCTTTGAAGAATACAGGGCAAAAATATACTAAAGAATAGATTAAACTTTCTTTTTGCACTGCAATTGCCCAAAAAACTGTTGCTCACAAGTGAATTTAATTCCCAGTCATACACAATCTTGGCATATGGCACTTGCTGACCAAAGTGGCAGTTGCAGATGGTTAGGCAATACACATTCTGTGTATAACTTTTATAAGTAATGGGATTTCCAAATGTACTTGCTATCATGATATTCTTGGGGTTACTGACCTGATCTGGACTTCTGCAGAGTGAGCATCTTCCCCATCATCGGTAACTACGCGATTCAAGTTTTTTTTTGTTTTGTTTTTTAAAGCGCTCTGATGGCAGGGTTGGTTTTGGTTTTGAGTGGGTGGGACAGGGCCGTAACTAGGGCTGTGCTATAGAGGCAGGCACCCTGGACGCAAATCTTAAGGGGGTGCCAGTAAGCTAATATTTATGGTTGAATTATCTTGGAAATCAGGCTCAGGGGGCTCCATTTTCCTTTTTGTCCCTTGCGCTTTCTAGTTACGGCTTTGGAGTGGGGTTTCTTATTTCTATATACCTTAAGGGTGTGCTTTACACTGTACACACAATTCAGACCCATTATAATCACAGGCAAATCAAAGTTTTAAAAATGGGTGCCTGGGATGGATCTCTGTTCAATCAAGAAGAGTGGTCTCCCATGTATTTGCATGAATGCTGTGCCATCATAAGTCTACATCCAGTTCTATAGAACATATTTATCTACATCTAAACACATATGCTGTAACAATAATACAATATTACAATATTTGGTTTCCTCAGAACAAATCACTTAATGCTATCAGCTGATAAAAGTAATACTGAGGCAGCTGTTGATCTGTTAACCTGACCTAAAATTCCACTTCTTTGTATGGAATTGCAATGATAAATGAGTCAGTTAACACATAATATCAATAATAGAGCCTTTATTATACACAAAAATACACACAGCATTAATCAAGTAGATATTAACACTAGATCACCATCCTTTTCTTGTGTAAAGGACCAGCTGCAGGTTTCTGTAATATGTAACCACATTGTTAATGGCAGTCTGGTGCTTGCTGTGGCAATAGAAAGGAGGTTTTTAAAAATACTTTTAATATTTTTAAATACGGGATATATTTTATTTATTTTTAAAATTTTTAGGTGCTTTTTTTATTTTTATTTTTTTTTTAAAACAGTGAGTGTCGATTTTAACAAAATTGTAACTCACTAACAGCTTGCTTTTTTTGGGAGGTTTTGACGACTGTTTTGAAAACCGATGGACCAAGCCAGACAAACATTATTTGCAAGTTATTTCTAAACTCTAAAACCAGCACAAGTAAAAAAAAAAAAAAAAGTAAATAAATAAATGCATTATAATCTCAAAGTAAAAAATAAAATTTAAGATTAGTTTACATCACTTTAGAATTTAGCAGTTCACATTTTTGGTACACAGTTTTCACCTGATTTATAGAATCTCCATCAGTTGTCAAATTCAATTTTTTTTTAAATAATACTTTAATTACAACATAAGATAACTACAAACACACACAGTATGGTAGGTGCTACAGACAGCAAGCAAAGTGAAGGGAGAAGAGGACAGAAGTAAGGGCTCCATTAACAGATAACACTTTGTTTTCTGTAGGTAAAGACCGTTTTTATTTGGCGATCAATAGCTGCAGCACCTCCCATCACCGGCCCGCTCTGATGAATGCGGGTCGGCAGATCGTTGGATTTACAAAGTATCGACACAGATTTTAACAATCCATTGCAGCAAACATGGATTAGTTAACATGGATTAGTTGCTGTTGTTAGTAAATGGACCCCTAAAACTTAATGTTAAGCGGAGTACAATTATAAAGAGGAGTAAAGAGTATTAGTATTATGTGGCACACAGATTTTAGGTCTCATTATAGCACTTTATTCTTCCTTAATTGTACTTATCAAAATAGGATAAATGAAGAGCTTTATTATGGGGCATTTAAACTATGTGCACTATAATAAAGGTCTTTTTTTCTCTTCAAGGATAGGAGTCGCATTTAAGCGTGAGATCCATAGGCATGGACACACATGTACTTCTCTGGTCCACTCCCCTGCCCCACCCCCATTTTTAGGTGGCTAATGGCACTTACGAGTGCCATAGGCTACCCTAAATACCCATGCCTAATTTCCCTTTTAAGTAAGGAAAATACACACAGAGAATAACCAGCCCTCCCTCCCTTTTTAAGAATTGAGGGGTTCCCTGTGCAGCATTTGTACATGGGCCCCCCATCCTCTAAGGCTCCTACACCCCCCCCCCAGAGCACAACTT
>WWET01001752.1:39944-53997 GCA_011038615.1 Limnodynastes dumerilii | reverse complement strand
ACTTTCTGTTGGTCATGCTCTGAGTGCCACTAAAGTCATATGCAAATTAAGGTAAAGATTTACCAAAAGCCAGCATTCAATGAGCAATAAATAACCATACAGAAAATTTGAAGTTTCAAAAAACGTAGTTTTATTCTATTTGTGAAAATAAACAAATAGTCCAGAGAGAAAAATACCTCAAAAAAGGAGAGAAAAAAAAATTGAGAAACAAAAACAATGGTGTGAACAGGCTAAGAACAGACCAGGGTCAATCCTATGATTCTGAAGGCGGGACAACGGGTAATACTGCAATGTTGCTATCATCAATATGACAAGAAAACAAAGGTGACCAGAAACAATTCCATAGACAGCCTAATGCTAATAGCTAAAGTTCCTGTAAATCACAAGGTGGGCAAGTGCAGCAAGAAAACCTTACATGTCCCGTCTAGAGGAGAGAGTTCCTGACAGCTGTTTCGGTGTACAGCGGTACATCATCATCAGGGGAGTCCAACTGGCAAGTGAGAAGGCTGCAATTGTTAGCCTGTTCATACCATTTTTTTGTTCCTCTATTTTTTCCCCTCTCTTTTCTGAGGTATTTTTGTCTCTGGACTGTATGTTTATTTTCACAAATAGAATAAAACTTCTAATTTTCTGTATGGTTATTTATTGCTCATTGAATGCTGGCTTTTGGTAAATCTTTACCTTATTTTGCATATGACTTTAGTGGCACTCAGAGTCTGAACAACAGAAAGTACACAAGTCCAGAAGACTTGTGTACTTTCTGTTATTCAGACTGAGTGCCACTACCATTTGGATGTTTATGTTGGGGCAGGGTCTGTTAGACCTTGCCTGTAGCGAGCATCTGAGCGCATAATATTTTGTTTCCTTTGATGTGGAGTACCTTTTATTCGGATTTGTATAATATATATAAATATATATGATAAATGCGAATCTAAGCAATAATTGCTGCGTTACAGTCACCAGTATTTTAAGTTTAGTAGGGTCACTAGTGGTTATGTGGAAATGGGATATTACCAGAAGGTCAACAATGTAATCACACTGTATTTTTTTTTATAAATAAAAAATCTAAATTATGGACCAGACACAGGCACAGTGCATGAAGCCAGATCCATGTTGTATACCAACTCCCACGAGGACAAGATTAGGCCACTCTCCTTGCACGTACGGAGTTCCACTAGCAGGACCCTAAATTAAGATTTCAGCAAAACCCCCATGTAATATGGAGACAGCTCAGAAATCTGTATTGAATGTAAAAACTTAGCCAAGCCCTCTCTGTACAGTTTAATTCTCTATCCCTCCCATCTTGTGTATTCATTGTACACAACCTGCCCTGTTCTGCCCCACCGTCGGAAAGGCTTCTATAGCACAGGAGTTTAAATCCTGAGGATCCAGATACATGCTGTAAGCACTACATGCGCATATTCGTGAATTGCAGGTGTTTTATGCTTGCAAAGAGTGGAAAGCACCCACAATACACAAGTCTGGGTTTTGGTCTTAAAGGAATCAGACAATAATACACTGATATTAATGCATTTATATCTTTAACAAGTTTTATATAGTGCCAGCATATTACAGTTTATAATAAGCATTATTTAAAAAAAACAAAAAAGAAACCATACAAACCTGCTCACAAGCTTCTAATCTATATGATGAGATATTAGAGCTTCTTTCTCAGCGTTTTTTTTTTTTTACTTATTAAAGGAAAAGTTTCTTTGGTGCTTGTCATAAATCCATAGTTTAATGGCATCAGACATTTAACAAGCCAAGAAGGTACTGGCTGGGAAAAGTTTGTGAGGTATCTATGATATCTATGAGGTATCTAAGATTTTACAAGGTCTTTCTACTAGCATTAGCTGATGTGCTGAAACTCAGTGGATTTTGGTCAAGAAAGTATTCTTAAATACAATGCTTCATTCTAATAAGATTATCACGGTGAATGACCATCTCAGAAGGTGTGGACCTTATGTTTTTAGGGGAGTGATAAATACACCTGCTGAGTTGGGAAACTTATTAAAGTTGAAAAAAAAATGTCACCCCATGACTAAAATTCTTTTTTTTTTTTTTTTAAAAAGATCAGTAATACATGTTGACCAGCGAGAATGGGAAATTATAGTTTAAGTATAAGGAGCTTAACTGTGTGTCTATGGAGCCCATATAGTGGTTTTGAGGTAAAGAGTAATGAGGTTTAACAAATAAAAGGATTATATCAGTTGGGTTATATCAGTTTGGGATAGAAATGAGGTTATTGTTGATCAGGAGATCTCCAGATGTCCCCATGTACTGGTACTGTCCAGTTAATCCAAATCATAAATTTGTATATCCCTATCGACTAGTACAGTGTTTCCAAACCCTGGTCCTCAGGGACCACTAACAGTCCATGTTTTCCAGGCCTCCGCACAGAACAAGTGATATAATGAGTACCACCTGTGGAAGTTTTAAAATGTGTCAGTCAGTAATGAACACACCTGTGCTCCAGCAAGGAGACCTGGAAACCATGCGCTGTTAGTGGTCCCTGAGGACCAGGGTTGGGAAACACTGCACTAGTAAGAAAGACCACAAAGTGCTATTAAAGATAGAGGTAAAGCCAGTGTGTTGATTTCCTCTGGACATATGATTAAAATTAGGCTGAGAAAGGCAGCTTAGCCTAATGTCATACGATCTGTTCTACAGTATAATCAAACTGGAATTAGACCCTGCATAATAAAATGGACAATAAACAATGAAGAGAAGTACGAACTAGCATCACTAAGTCCAACAATTTGTGATACTTTCCTATAGCCTTCTAGACAGCAATGATCTACATTGTCATTTTGCTCTATTTTTCATCATTACTATTTCTCCATTTTTTAAGACTATAAGCAAAAACAAAAAAAAAACTACAATATCAGAACAAAAAAATAGTAAAATGTAAGCCAATGTACTAGTGTTACAGCATTAAGTCTCTGTGACCTCTTGGGCTCACCTGTGTTTCACTGTCTTTAACTGGTGGTAAACGGTCAGTTGTCAAATTATTTTCTAAAGAATCATCTGTTTTCCTTCTTTTGTACTTTCTCATTATTAGGCTGTCCACCACCCAAAACATAATAGTCTGCAAAGAGAGAATACATATTATTATCTAAATGTGTTATTTCAGCTCAATATAAAATGAACAGGTGCTCTACAAGCTTCAACGGACGGAAGTTTATGCAATGCTTAAAAAATTATTTCCTGGCATCGAAGCATTTTTTCCCCTGCTGCAATAAAACGTATCCATGATGATATAAATCACAGATATAAACTTGCATCTGCCCTTGTAGGTCATAAATGACAATTACCAGCATGACTTAGCCGAGTACTTGCACTCATTTTATGAGGACTGTATTCCTGGAGATCTAGCTGTAGAAACTATTAGCTTTGTGGTTTTTGTCAATTATTTAACCTGAGCTTTTCACTCCTATTTCATAAATGTGTTTTTTATTAGACCATTTTACAAACATATGTTGTACGCTGGTTTAGGTTATATGAGTGTAGAATGTAACTCACTGTAGTCAATGCCTCCTGATAAATAATCTGTAGTGTCACCATACAGCATATACAAAATAGTGTAATCATTTTTGTGCCAGTATATAATTAATTCCTACCAGAGGATATCATTATGGAAAACTAGCATTAAAACATGAACAGGTTATCTAGAAAAGCTATGGATGCCATGTGATTACATGGTATCATTTTTATTATGTTTCTAAAATAAAATGTTAATTATACAAAATAAAACCGAGCATATAAGCTGGCAGATATTGTTAAATCACTTTCCCATGGTATAAGCCCCCCTACAAAAAATGACAATGCTCTAAATAAGGGCATTAGGTTGGCATCACACAAGCTGTACTCACATTGACTATAAAAGGCACCACCAGCATTACCAGGACGAGCTCCAGCTTGGGATTTGGAATGTAGTCCAACAGAATTTCCTGAAGCTGCGCAGAGAACAACACAAAGAGAGAGGATATACTTTGTACAAACAGAGCTGTCACTTCAGAGCTTTCCCAGCCAGTCCACACACAGTTATTGGAACATTAAAGCAGAGATACAATAACATATTACACAGTAGAATGGAGAATGGGGACATTAACTGTAAACAATCAAAGTCACATACACAGTTTCAAAGCATCTGTGAATGGTTTTACTTTGAGCAGGCCAATGTAGTTCATATGTAAAACACCCCATATAGTATTAGAATTCAGTAGATATTTTTTATTGTTGATGGAAGAAAAAATATAATCTAACCTTGGTCACTGTTGTAAAACAGTGGCTGACAAAAAGTGAGCTTTGTCACGGCTAAATCATCCTAAAATATGTTGTGTCCAGGCCAAGTGCTAGACCATACACTCTGCATTCAGTTTATAGTTATTTCATGTATACTACATATGTAGATTCTTATTAATAATTAGCTATAACACAGTACAAAACCTAAGCTATATTCTGATGCATACTGACACAAGCCCAGTGTGATTGGCTATAGAACCATTGCCACCGGCAAATAGGATCATTTTCCTCTAGAAACAAGTGAAGATATTTACAGGTGTATGGTTGGAGACCAACAATGTAAATAAGACAAAAAAGTACCTGGCTTAATACATGTTTTATCTTTAAACTGAAATCAATTAATTTAACATGAAGTGCACAGTTTTGTCCAATCTGAGAATATATCAAGGCTATTTACTATTCAAGAATAGTTTTAAAACGTGTATAAAGTAGCAATTATAGAGTGTACCCTAATCTCTACTAGACAGGGAGTATATAGTCAAGTAACAAGTATGTGCAAAGGAATGTCTAAGAATAAACATTTAACTCTAAGTACAGACATAGTACAACCATCTTGCTGTACACGTTTATTAGTCATACTAGCAAAGCAGTGAGCAGGCAACTGTTCATTGTAATGTGTACAGTCTTAAAATATATGATATGCTACTGTACTATTCAACGGGCACAAACCTTAGAAATCAGATGTTATTAAATTAGAATTATAATACCCTTTTCTAAAAGCATTTACCTTTATCCATACTTTTCCGAGTAGAACAAGGCTTATTATGGTCTTCTCGATAATCATTATAAAAAGATAAATGGCACACTGGCCAAGCCATGCAGCTGCCTGCGGAGGGTCACCTGGAAATGGAAACATGATTTTGATTGGCTTAAGTTTTACATGCACGCAATTAAAACCTAACACAAACAGAATATTTCCTCATTTTAAAGTGGTCTCAGTGTGTGTCCATTTTATTACCATGACACTACCACCACACACTTCAAGAGACAGGCCCAGTGCTACTGTTAGGCAAGTTTAGACAGCTGCCTAGACACAGAGGTGGAACACACAAAGTGCAGCTCGGCTGATCTCCTGTAGTGGCGTGTGCTTTACCTGCTTAGCTGCTCAGCTATCATGCCCCATATCTCAGTACAATTAAGCAATGCTAACGCTGGGGGGAGGGGAATGGGGGAGACAGGTATGGTCATACCAGTACAATTTAAATAAATAGTGGCCCTACCACAGTACAAACATATCTTGATTAGTATATAGAAGGAAAATTACTGAGCCATTACATTTATGCAGGTTTGTATTTTGCACAGATGGAAATGCTATAAATGTTAATGAGGCATAGGAGGACAAGCATGTTCATTCTTGAAGATTCTCAAGAATATGTATGTATATGAATGTGTATGTATAAAAGACTGGAGAAGGGAAAAATATAACGCAAATGAAATGAATGTTGTTTAGATAAAGGAGTGGTTTTTGTATTTATGGTTGCTGTTTTTGTTTTTATTTTATTTTATTATAACAGAAACCTTGGCAGCCCTTTTTCACAACATGTTTTATGGATTCGTGATCCTAAAAAAATGTATAAACCTAAAAAAGGAGCCACATGGTATATATTAAACCCAATGTGAATATCACTGTGGGAAAGTAACAAATAGTCCAATATTGTGACTATTACAGGATTAGTCTTCTTTACCTCTTCACATGGGATCTTTAGCTATTTGCACATATACATAAAGCCAAACTGGATATACAAATATCTATGTAAAGGCTATTTATATGCTCCATGGATGACTATATACAGAGACAGACATCAACTGTTTTATCGGCAAGGCAAAAAGGGGATCTGAGGCCTACACAGCGATTATGCTGAAGATACTTATAATTATGGATCCCAACACAAACGGTTACTGGGCCTTTAAAAGCCCATCAGCAAATGGCTGTTTTCCATAAAAGAAAATGCTCCAGAAAGAATAAAATAATTGAAAAAAACATATTTTTTATATTCCTCTGGACAATATAAAAATTATTTTTGTCTACAAATCCAGCTGCAAACCCTTTTGTTTAATTTATATGATATAACCAGCATCCTTCTCCTGGAGAAGAAAATCAGTCAGCCAAATTAAACAAATCCCATTTCAATTGTATCTTAAACAATATAAGCACAGTAGAGTACAAAATTCAGCCTCCAAAATATCTCCCAACCTCTATTTTAGAACACAGAATAGTAGCTCACAGAACAACAGTGTGATACAAATAGATAGAACTTAGGTGAAACTACTGGGAGGTATATTAGGAGATAGTGGGGCTGATCCAGAGATACGCCCGTAGCTCAGAAGCACTCCCCCAACACCCCACCTGTGGCCGACGTAATTACCCACTGTTACGCCCGCTGAAGGCTACCCTAACTTCAGCCGGCGTAACAGTAGGTAGTTACGCCAGCCACGGGGTCGTAACTGCCCTAACCCTCCCTCCCTCATTTACTTACCTTCTCCCACCTTCCTTCCGTAAGGGTTGCGTGGTTACGGCGAGGAACGCCCCCCCTCGCCATAACTACGCAACAGTTAGGGACGCCCGATCCTAAGGAATGGGTTTCCCTAACTACGCCGGCCAACATCTGTCCAGCGCATGCGCAGAACAGCAGAAATTCCGTTCTTACGCATACGGCCGCCATAACTAGTGTGGCGGAAGTAGCTCTGGATCAGCCCCAGTATGTACTAGTATATACTATATAGTAAAAACTTCTTTAAAAAAATCGCCTCATATTAGTGATAGATCATTTTAAGGTTTTAATAAAGACTTCTCTTAATTATTTTTAAAAAAGCAAGACGCAACTTATGTTTTATTATATTTTTATATATTTATATTTGGATTTTATATTTTAAAACAAACCAAGATATTCATGTTGCGCCTTCAGAATGGCACCTCAAGCCAAGTATAGGTACAAGCAGTGGCGTCGCCTCCATGGACCTCCTTCCATACAACACCTTTGTAATTTGTTTTGTACTCAATGTAATGGCAACAGTGGTGACATAAAGCAGCCAAATAAAAATTATACCTTTAAATTACAATATCAGAGATACAGCCTATATATATATATTTACATTTACATAGTTTAAAGTGGTTTAAGTGAAATGTTTCCCCCAGTCATCATTGCAGTCTCCTTGTATATCCCAGTCATCCATTCAGTCCTCTTATAAGTCTTCAGCCATCCTATACACGCCCTTATATGTCCCAACCATCACTGCAGTCCCCTTATATGTTTTCAGTCAGTTAGCTTGGATAAGCTGGTCATGTCTTCTTGATCATCTCTCCTCTACAGTACGCTCTCTGCTCACTGAATAGTGGCTGGCTATCATTAATGCACTGAAGCAGCCAGCGTTGTCTCTCTCCTCTGCTGGTGCCTCTTTCACTTTTCATTTAATCTGTTTTCACCAGAGAGGATGATGGATTGGAGGCTCCATCACTTTCTTTCAAAAATGACACCAAGAGCAGTCCGCTCCCAACCGCATTCCCTTACCTTCCATGATGCACTGGGTACAAGCATGGAGGCACTGATTAAAAATTGTATGTCACAGCGTGGAGACCATGATTTCAATTCCTGGGTTATCTGTGTGGAGTTTGTATGTTGTCCTTGTGAATGTGTGGGTTACCGCTGGGTGCTCCAGTTTTCTCCCACGCACCAAAAACATGCTGGAATGTAAATTGTCTACTGACTAAAATAACCCTAGGCTGTGTATGTGTGTGTTTAGCGTGTTAGGTCATTTAGACTGTAGGCTCCAGTGGGGCAAAATGTGAATGTCAAATTTTCTTTATAAAGTGCAGCAGAATATTTGTGCTGCTACATAAATTATACCAATAAATAATAATAATGTTTACATGCAGTATAAATGCAGAAAATATCAGCAGAGTATCAGGAGCATGTATGCAAGTCATAAGTGTATAACATGCCTTAACAGCTGAGGAAAGCAAAGAATATACAATGCCTTTAGGAACAGTGGGCAAAGTGGAAGCATAGAAAATGATAAATGAAAAATAGCAAAAATGTAATTCCACTGGTTTCTACTTGTGTGGTCCCTGGGCTATCCAGCAATCTGGTCCCTCAATCATCTAACATACTTAACTGTGGATATTTTTTACTTTATACAATATGACTTATCAACATTTTGACTGTCGATATTTCACACCAGACACATGGTGTTATTATTGCTACTTATGCTCAACTATACACCACTCCCTATTATTCCAGTACTGTATTATAGGGAAGACACACCCAGCACTCTGAGCTCAATGACAAAGAAGCTTTTTAATCTAGTTCAAACCAACAGGAGAATATGCTAGTAACAAATCTTTTGTTTCACGACACTATACCAATTTCTATAAAAGGTACTATTTGGTGATGTCAAATATTTTCAGAATCTCATCCTGTAGGACCCTATCTACAGTATCTATATAATGTCCCCCTTTAGATTTAAATAGCCTCTCTCTGCACCAGGAAAGGATGCCTGTCTGTCAAATTACATGGCATCAAGGAGATCTGCTCTGACTTTTGTCAAAGAAGAGGTGGCAGGAGATATCTATTTAGGCAAAATTGTTTATGTGTCGTGGTAAGGATCAAAGTCAGACATGATTTAACTAATTTGGAAGGCACAACAGTCAGTATAGGAGGCTACATCGTACTTTTAGTTAGAATAAAAATACAAAATGGTTTGCTTCTATACAATGCACAAATATACACAACAATGTTTTGTTCAATGTTTTGTACCATGGCTCTAATATTGCCGTTTAGTCTGCTTTCTACATAATATCTTGGTGTACTAAGCATAGAAATTCCCACACAGTATCCTTAGATTTAATGAAGGATATTTCCCCTTCACCTCAAGTGTGCCCTTGATTATATAATTAGGAAGTATAAGTAGAAACCTCTTATACCTTTATGCAAAAGTACTTTAAGAAAAGACTTCAGAAACAATAGCTAACTAGGAGGGCATTTCCTCTTGAATGTCACCATTCCCGTTAACTGATATTTTTTAGAAGTTTTTTTGTCCAAACAGGAAAGCTTGAAGCGGAATTGCAAAATAGGAAGATAAAGAATAAACTTTTTATTTTATTCAGGATTATATAGGAACAAGTACAATACAATTACATTAGCATAAAAAAATTATACAAAATGTTTTTATATATTAATACTAAATATTATCTGCATAGCAGGGGAACTCCTGCTAAAAGGACAGCTGTAGTATTTGTACTGTTGCTGTCCATGATAAATAGGTTTATCATTGCCTTGCATGTGGATACTCAATTGAAGAACCTACACCAGGCGTAAAGCTTTCAGAAATATACAGGATATAGGGTTTAATATTCCTAAAGTAAAATCTGCCCCCAATAAATTTGGGGATGATTAAGTGCAAATTTTCATTTATTTTTTTACCACCAGGATTGAAACATAACATTTTACTTTAGTCTACAACAGGGCCGGTGCTAGGGTGTCTGGCGCCCCCCTGCGAATTTTAATTTTGTGCCCTTCTGTTTAACATTTTAACACCAGTGACCATCCTAGATTATAGTAAGAGTCATCATATAACACAATACAAGACAACACAACACAGCACAGTGTTCTAGTCTCCGTTACACACACACACACACAAAAAAAATAGTATATGCTCAGGTGCTCACCTCTGACCATAAGGTTTATATAGAATACTGTAATAACATGGGTGGCACTCAGAGTTAAAATAAAATAAAAAAGGAAGATTCAGTCCAAGGTTTTAGTTTACTGAATTTTATCAAACTGTCTGGATGTGCCTGATGACAACATTGGACTGAATCTTAGGATTCCTTTTTTCTTTATTTCAGGTCTGTGTGCCACTCATGTTATTACAGTAATATATATATACCCCATGTGTCCCCAGCTCCCTATATTCCCCTCATGTCTTTCCAGCCCCTAGTATCCTCCATCATATGTCTCCAGCACCCAGTATCACCCATCATGTCTCACCTGCACCCAGTATCCCATTATTTCTCTCCAGCACCCATTACCCCCCATCATGTCTCTCCAGCACCCAGTATCCCCCATCATGTCTCTCCAGCACCCAGTATCCCTCATCATGTCTCTCCAACACCCAGTATCCCCATCATGTCTCTTTAGCATCCAGTTTCCCTCATCATGTCTCTCTAGCACCCAGTATCCCCCATCATGTCTCTTTAGCACCCAGTATCCCCCATCATGTCTCTCCAGCACCCTTTATCCCCCATCATGTCTCTCCAGCACCGCAGTATCCCCATCATGTCTCTCCAGCACCGCAGTATCCCCATCATGTCTCTCCAGCACCACAGTATCCCCCATCATGTGTATTTCTTAACTTTAAAATCTTCCCTCCTTCCGGCTGCTGCTTCTCCTACGCGGTGGGCTCTGATTTAAATGACACCGATGTGACCTTAGGTCACTCCAGCGTCATTCAGTGAGGGGGAGGCGCTGCATAACTCTGCATTTGCTTGTCACACAGAGTAGAAGTGAATAGACGCCCCTGTTATGCTTTGTAAGGTGCTCTTACTAGAGTGGTAAGAGCACCGTACATTGTTTTACAGTGGCACCCATCTTAGGGAATGGACCGCTGAGATGCATAGCAGGGTGTGAGCGCCTCTCCAGCCTCTGGCCATCCTGCACCGTATCCTCCCCCACATACTGCATCATACTGGCCCCGGTCTACAAACACAGTTGACATCTCTCCGGGAAGGGGTGGGTTCCCGCAAAGAGTGGCCCAATTTCGATAGGGCAGTTCTCTCCCAGCCAGTTTCGAACTGGCTGGGATAATGATTGCTTATGCCTCGAAGACGCTTAGCAATCGATCCCCGGAGCACCGAACATGGTGCTCTGAAAGGTGACTGGCTAAACTAACCCCAACCCTTCTCCTAATTCTAACCCTAACCATCCCTTCCCTAGAGCCTTACCCTAAACCCTCCCTTTCCCGCAGCCTGACCCTGACCCTCCCTTCTCCCTACCCTGATCCTAATACTCCCTTCTCTATAGCATAACCCTAAGACCCCCTCCCCGCAGCCTGACCCTAACCCTCCGTATTCAAAATAGAGATAGCTGAAAAGTAACTTTCGGCTGTCTCTATTTAGCATCGGACCGGAGAATGCAACCGCTCCTGAGGTGTCCGGGAGACTGCCAAAATTTGGGCACTGCTCACAGAATTCCAGGAAAGCTGGCAAATTCACAAGTAAGGGAGAAACAAGAAGCCATCAACTCTGCCTACAAGTTTCCCAGTGGATGGAGCCATGGCTTCACAACGCCTCATAACATCATAAGGTCACAGTGTGGCATACATTGTTCCCCTCTGGAAGATAATGGAGGGCAGAGCAAGCAGACAGTATCTGGGTTCATGGCTCTACTCAGTGCTTTGCCAACCTAGAGCATTATAAAGCAGGGAGTGGAGTTACAAAGACTAGAAGCACTGAATCATGTGGTCCACTGTAGTGCATATGTGGGAGTGTAGCTTAATCTCAAAGGAGCACTACCTGACATTTGGAAGACTTCCAGACACCCTGAGAGAGAGGGGGATGATTAAGTACAATATTTAACTTTTATTTACTGGATGTAATATTTTAAAAGACGCAAATATTTCTTATTTATAGTTTCTGCCTTTAGACACAAGTTTTGAATTGTATTTCATAATGCCATTTTCTACCCTCCATCCCCTTTAAAGAAACATCTCATAAGGAAGTAAAGTACTTCTATTTGCAGTGTAAAAGTGGAGTAGAAAACAATGGAAGCAGCGGATAAGAATTTCTAGCACATGAGGTCTTATCTTGGCGATTTAACAGACTTAACTTCTGGCAGTGACAGGCACCGCCACATAACATACAGAAGTGTTAACGTGAAAGCTTTTATATTTTGTTGAACATTTATCTTGCAGAGGTTGTTTTAATTTTTTACATTTAGCAGAGCTAAGTGATCTACAGATTTCTATTTCAAGCTTTGTCATATTTTAAATATAGAAAAAAAAAAAATGGTTTGTTCTAAAGCAGATTTTAGCATTTTGTCCATAGGCATTAGGACCGGATCCAGCAATGCAGAATGGGAAACACATTTATGTACAGAGCATGCGTGTGCGTTTGTGTGGGGGATGCTCCATGTGGACAGTGTGTATGAATTGTGGGAGGGGGGCTCATGCAATTTGTACAGTATGGACCTGGGTCCTCCGTATGGAAGCCTGTACATGCAAGGGGAGTGGTTTGCATCAGCTGCAGAGAGTTT
Source organism: Limnodynastes dumerilii (assembly GCA_011038615.1). Classification (NCBI taxonomy): domain Eukaryota; kingdom Metazoa; phylum Chordata; class Amphibia; order Anura; family Limnodynastidae; genus Limnodynastes; species Limnodynastes dumerilii. The sequence continues at coordinate 41,443 of WWET01001752.1, read as the reverse complement.
AGTGTTTAGCATGTCTACAAATTATAATCTACTAAGGAGGATGGCCGTAGTGTGGTCTGGCCCCATAAAAAGGAAAAGTCACATTATCACAGTAGAAAGTGTCTGTACATCTTCCAGTCTTATTGAAAAGGAACACAAAAGTGATAAACATAATTGTCATAGACACACACAGATTAGCAGATAGGGTTCTATTTACTTACCTCTTCTTTTCCTTGTGAACAAAGCTGCATTAGACTGGCTAATCTTCACTGCCAGCCTGGCAGCTGTGTTCACAGTATTTACTAATACTCACCCCTCTTGCGAGGTCTCGCTATGATCTGCGAGGTCATCGCTGGACCTTTCATTCATACAAAGTGACTCCATTGCAGGACTTTGCTTATTTAATTTATAAAAATTCACTTTTATTACAAAAAAAAACAAAAAAACAGTTCATTTTTCTTTTACTTTTCATACATTTATATATATATTCCATATATATATATACCCATATATACTCCCCTTTTCCTCCCCTAATAACAGCTATTAGGGGGAGGAAAAGAGGGGTATATAGGGAACTCGCTGGAACACTTACCCATAACACCAGCCTGAGCTGTCGTTATATTTTTGCGGGTTGCAAAGCGTAAAACTCCGCTCCAGCATTTAGTAAATATGAAAAAGCTCATCTTTATGCGATAGTGTCAATTTTCACAAAACTGGCACTATCGCATGAAAATGAAGTTTGTAAATAGAGCCCATAATATACTGTCTTTAAAGGATGTAGGCTATGTGATACAAGTCTCTTTAAGTTAGTTACACAATATAGAAATAAAAAAAGGAATGGCAAATATTACTGGCAAAGCTGACACTTTGGTCACCAAAACAAAAGGCCAGAGGTGGACTATGGGAAGTCTTGTTTCAAGAGAAGGTTAGGAAGTGCAGACCATTTGTCAGCTTCTGCAAGTCATCTTAAACCTTCCACTTCAGGTCTCCAGAACTGGTTAGTTTCTAATCTATCTAACACCACATTACCCCACACGTAAAGACAACAACAGGTGGAAATTATAGGTAATTAGCAAGACACCCCCAATAAAGTTGTGGTTCTGCAGGTGATGAGCACAGACCACTTCTAAGTTCCTATGCTTTCTGGCTGATGTTTTGGTCACTTTTTAATGCTGGCGGTGCTTTCACTCTAGTGGTAGCATGAGACGGAATCTACAACCCACACAAGTGGCTCAGGTAGTGCAGCTCATCCAGGATGGCACATCAATGCGAGCTGTGGCAAGAAGGTTTGCTGTGTCTGTCAGCGTAGTGTCCAGAGCATGGAGGCGCTACCAGGAGACAGGCCAGTAACAACCCAGCAGCAGGACTGCCAACTCTGCCTTTGTGCAAGGAGGAACAGGAGGAGCACTGCCAGAGCCATGCAAAATAACCTCCAGCAGGCCGCAAATGTGCATGTCTGCTCAAACGGCCGGAAACAGACTCCATGAGGGTGGTATGAGGGCCCGACGTCCACAGGTGGG
>WWET01001752.1:27396-38248 GCA_011038615.1 Limnodynastes dumerilii | reverse complement strand
TACACTGCTCAAAAAAATAAAGGGAACACTTAAACAACACAATGTAACTACAAGTCAATCACACTTCTGTGTAATCAAACTGTCCACTTAGGAAGCAACACTGAGTGACAATCAATTTCACATGCTGTTGTGCAAATGGAATAGATAACAGTTGGAATTTATAGGCAATTAGCAAGACATCCCCAATAAAGGAATGGTTCTGCAGGTGTTGACCACAGACCACTTCTCAGTTCCTATGCTTTCTGGTGGATGTTTTGGTGACTTTTGAATGCTGGCGGTGCTTTCATTCTAGTGGTAGCATGAGTCTACAACCCACACAAGTGGCTCAGGTAGTGCAGCTCATCCAGGATGGCACATCAGTGCGAGCTGTGGCAAGAAGGTTTGCTGTGTCTGTCAGCGTAGTGTCCAGAGCATGGAGGCACTACCAGGAGACAGGCCAGTACATCAGGAGACGTGGAGGAGGCCGTAGGATGGCAACAACCCAGCAGCAGGACTGCTACCTCCACCTTTGTGCAAGGAGGAACAGGAGGAGCACTGCCAGAGCCCTGCAAAATGACCTCCAGCAGGCCACAAATGTGCATGTGTCTGCTCAAACAGTCAGAAACAGACTCCATGAGGGTAGTATGAGGGCCCAACGTCCACAGGTGGGGGTTGCGCTTACAGCCCAACACCGTACAGGACGTTTGGCATTTGCCAGAGAACACCAAGATTGGCAAATTCGCCACTGGCACCCTGTGCTCGTCAGAGGTAGCCTGGCTGCCATTAGGTACCGAGATGAGATCCTCAGACCTCTTGTGAGAGCATAAGACTGTCCAGGAGTTGGCGGATGCTTAAGTCCAGGTCTGGGAGGAGATCCCTCAGGAGCCCATCCGCCACCTCATCAGGAGCATGCCCAGGCGTTGTAGGAGTGTCATACAGGCACATGGAGGCCACACACACTACTGAGCCTCATTTTGACTTGTTTTAAGGACATTACATCAACGTTGGATCAGCCTGTAGTGTGTTTTTCCACTTTAATTTTAAGTGTGACTCCAAATCCAGACCTCCATGGGTTAATAAATTTGATTTCCATTGATGATTTTTGTGTGACTTTGTTGTCAGCACATTCAACTATGTAAAGAACAAAGTATTTAAAAAAGAATATTTCATTCATTCAGATCTAGGATGTGTTATTTTAGTGTTTCCTTTACTTTTTTGAGCAGTGTATACATAACTTAGTAAAAAGTCACTTAAAGGATCTGAATAACCAGAAGCACCATGCTAAGGACACTTGGAAATTCTATGGGCATCCTAAGCAGTGCAAAGAACTCTAATCAAATAATAGGAGGGGACTACACATATACTGACTGAATAAAGATGGCAGCAAACCTCCCCACACTCAGAATGCTCAGAATGCCCAGAACAGTGCTGCAGCTTGTTTCCGTTTTCTACAGTGGACCATACCCAGTGTCGTTTCTAGACCTAGCAGAGCCCGGGGCAAAAAAATAAAATAAATTATACACACACTGTGCCCCCGTCATCATACACACACTGTGCCCCCTTCAACTGTTACCCCTTCATCATATACACACTGTGCCCCATCTTCATAAACACACACACACTATGCCCCTTCAACTGTTACGCCTTCATCACACACTGTGCCCCTTCCTCATACACACACTGTGCCCCTTTCTCATACACACACTGTCCCCTCTGCTCTGTCTTTTCTTTCTTCTGACTCCCCTGAGCTCCTCTTCACGCGCTCCTCAGTCGATTGCCAGCGTGATCACTGCAGGTAAGGTGTGTTAGGTGTTAGGCACTTGCTCCAGCACACTGGTGTGCCATGCCACGGAGCACTGACATAGGCCACGGTTCTCACAGGCGCCGGCCGCATCACATAACAGATGCGGCAGGCGCCTGCGAGAGCCGCGGTCTATGTGACCACTGCACGGGTAGGGCTGCGGGATGCGCCCCCCCACAATGAGAATTATCATGCAGAAAACACAATAATTGTCAGATAGCTCTGACATCTTACCAGTGTGTACTGACCCACAATGCTGCAGAATCGCATCTAAACTGCATTGTATCGTGCAATTTGCTTTTGGGAGGTCCTAATTTTTACAATCTACAGTGTCCCGATGGCTGGAGAGAACATCAGTGGGTGTGGACACAGGATCTTCACTGAAAACTATTCCCATTGATTTTTCTTCTTAGTGCTACCTTTGTATCATATCATTGCAGCAAAGGATTATGGAAACTATTTCTAAAAGATACCCAGGACTATAGAGAGCAGTGTGTATGGTGGCATCGTTATGCAGTTCCGGGATGGAACTGTTACTGCTGTTTTGACAAGCATCAAGGGTTAAAAGCTTCAGTATGTACCTAGCTTAAACCTCTGGATCAGCACCTATAGAAAGTGACAGCAGATAAGAGCTACATGGTCTATCCAGTCTGCCCAGTTGTTTATTTAAAACTATACTGACCCTAGACCTATTTATCCCATACATGTTTAAACTGTTCTACTGTGTTAACCTCAACCACCTCAGATGGTAGACTATTCCACTTATCTATCACCCTTTCAGTGAAGTAATTTTTCCGCACATTTCCTCTGAATCTACCACCCTCCAGTTTATATTCATGCCCTCGTGTTCTATTACACCTCTTCCTCCTCTAGCCGGTCACAACCATTGATTTATGTGAAAGCTGCTATCGTATCACCCCCCTCCCTTCTCTGCTCCAAGCTATACATGTTTAGTTCCTCTAGCTTTTCTTGGTATGTTTTGAGACACAGGCCATGGACCATTTTAGTTGCTCTTCTATATCATTAACTAAAGTTCTATAGGTACTGTAATAAAGAATACATTGTGGCAAATGTGTATTATTTTAGAGTTTATTCCCTTTATCCAGATATCCTGAAACAGCAATATAACTTGGCTTTGTCAGAACGTGGGAAAAACCTGTTATGGAAATATGAAACACTTCCATGGAAACTGTGCTAACAGCATCCCACATATCCTCCCTCTGGGGACAATTTGCCTCTGTCTACACATCTGCTAATACACTGGATGTACACTCACTGAACAAGTGCCTGGGACATTACATCACTAGCCTTCATATAATGTAGCCAGACACGATGCCAGTCTACAAGTAAAATCAAAAGCATAGACAGACACAAAACCAAAAACTGCTCAAACAAACAAAAATCCTTTTCTACATTTATGTAACATTTTCTGCATGAACTTTACTGATCAAGAGGGGATAAGAAAAGGCATCTTCAAATATAAATTAAGTTAAGCACTACTGGGAAACCCTCCCTCAGTAACTTCATAACTTTAACTTCATAAATCAGTGGGTATCCTCACTTAACTTCTAACATCTGCTATAAGCAAATAGAAATATTGACAGAGGTACCAACACATAGCATGATGGCAAAGTAACATCTTTCCCAGGACAAATAAGGGCTTCATTATAAAAATTAAAATTAAAAAAAGTCAAATAACATGATATTGCCTATGGAAAATATGTTTATTCACAAACGCAGTCAACGTTTAAACTTTACGTGCCCTATTTAGCTTCACTGGCGCCCTAAAAGATTTTATGAGCTCTGCATGTTATGTCATAAAGTGTAATTAGACCGTTAAATCATTTTTGTTAAGTTTTCTAAACGTTTAAAAGGTTTTCAAATATTCCAGCCTGGATAATAATATACTTGCTTACAGAGTCTGTGAGGGAAAACTATATAAAGCTAAGACACTGTTTTTTCAGTGGAGTCCCCAGCCAGAATGATGCCTTTTAGAAATAGAGACAGAGGAAAGTTCTTAGGCAGCCATTTTCACGTTTTTCTTTTTTCTAGAATGGGTGAGTATGCTGATCGGGGCAGAAGCAATCAGACCGTTAAATCATTTTTGTTAAGTTTTCTAAACGTTTAAAAGGTTTTCAAATATTCCAGCCTGGATAATAATATACTTGCTTACAGAGTCTGTGAGGGAAAACTATATAAAGCTAAGACAGTGTTTTTTCAGTGGAGTCCCCAGCCAGAATGATGCCTTTTAGAAATAGAGACAGAGGAAAGTTCTTAGGCAGCCAGTTTTACGTTTTTCTTTTTTCTAGAATGGGAGAGTATGCTGATCAGGGCAGAAGCAATCGATTTCGCAATAGGGTTGTTCTCAATGGGGACTCACAAACACACCTTTTTTATTTTTTATAAACAAATGTTTATAAAAGGTGTTATTTTACAAGAATGGAAAATAGACACATTGGGTGGTATTTAGATATCCTTTTTTTTTATGTGCGCAATTATACGCACGACCTGAGCAAGGAAACACCCACCAACAACCCCGACACTTCCCTCTCCCGGACGTGCTGTCGGGGACTTTCGAGTCCCTAGACCACTGTTATTACGTGTGTACATACGTGTGTATATGTGCTCCGTCCGTGCGATTCTTTATAACAGCGCCTCCATGCGTTCATTTGAATGCCTCCCCCCACCCACTTTTATGTTAATTTTCCCGTACGTTGGATTTCCGTGTGTATGTCCCCAAGAGCGATTCACATGTACATCTGTTAGGTATTTACGTGCGTATAAGTCTACGTAAAGTCCGTAAATAAAACTACTACGCATGCGCAGTTGAACCGATCCTAAAAATACGCACCCAACTCCCCTCAAAAACAGATCTCTGAATACAGCCCATTGACCATTTTAGAGTCAAATTCTATCTTAAATCAGTAATAATGCTAATGTTGTCTGACCCCATGACTGCACAAAGCGCAAATGATTTTAATAGCATTTATTCAGGTGTAAGGTATTAATAGGATTAATGGAATAAAATAATAATGAACTTTGATGTTGGTTTGAAAGGGCAAATGTTTTGATTGAAAAAGACAATTATACGCTGAGGACGATGATCAAATATTTTTTGTTCAAAACTTACTAAAACTATAAGCCTTGTAATCTTCAAAAAATCAGGTTTTAAAGTTTGATAATTTTAAGATTTTATTAGATTTTTAAAGAAATAAAAAAAAGAGGAAACAAATTGTAGACAGCATAATACATGAAAGGACTCATATGTCCATATGTTTGTTTAAAAAATAAAAAGGAACCACAGTGCCCTCTTGTGTAGGATCTCGAAAAATAAGACAACTAAAATACTATTGTATTGATAACATTTATGTTTAGCAGCATTTTTAGAAATCACAAAAACAAAAAATTAATCCAACTGTCTAATCTTGTTCTTCTTTCATCCAAAACCATATATACTTTATTCAAAACCATTTTCATTCCTAAAGATTACTAAATCACAAATAATTTCAAAAAATCTCAGTTATTGGTGTGTGCACATGTAGAAACCCAGTGAACAGAATGGTAAAGTTCAATTATAAAATCAATAAATAAAAAAGGCAGGAATGTCCCCAAAATCCTCACTTAGCTAAGCCTTTAACAATTTGGGATCTGCTTTCATTAAAACAAATATATAGTAATAAGTTCATCTTATTTTTATAAAAAGAAATAAATAAATACCCCCAATGTTCTACTTGAGTTTTCTGAATATAAACAAATTATACACTTACCATATTCTCCAAATACAAGTAATGTGCATTGCCGTCTTTCCACAACCACTGAAACTAATTTCACACAAAGCCAGATAATCAGCATTCCGAAGCTGGCATCCAGCAAGAAATGCATAAGATACCTGCATAGAGAAAATGTAATTACCATTATGAATCTTTACGTCACCTAGAATCACAGGCAGAATTAAATGATCTAGTAAGGATTATTTCATTACATTTGGTCTTTAATGTTTTTTCAGGTGCAAGTGGAGCAACCATCCATAGGTAAAGGTACCCTTGGGGCCATATTGTTAGCTTAAAATGATAAATAGTATTAAGATTATTGTTTTTGTTCCCCAATATATGTTGTACTTATTGATTGGCCAAACACGGGTTCAATGTTTTGTACTGGGGCCCATTCATTATTAGTTGTGTCTCTGGTCTGATCAGGACCATTTCTAAATCTGGGTACACACTACAGCAGGATTATCATGACAATCACACGTGTTTGGAACAATATGATATTATATTATAATATCATTATTATATTATAATATATTGTTGGGTACTTTCCTACGATCCTGTTTTATCTTTCCAAAGCAGATTGCATTGTTTGACTTGATTTTTTAACATTTCTAATTTTACAAACAATGGGCCAGATCCAGAACTACGTCCTTCTTACATAGACGGTCTGTAATTCAATGAACAACAGCTACTGCCCGTGCGTAGTAGCTATTGTACGTAATCTGCGTATAGTTTCGATACGTAGATGGCGTATATGCAGTCTTTTAGACCGCATATACGCAATCTACGTATCAAAACGATACGCAGATTACGTACAATAGCTACTACGCATGCGCAGTAGCTATTGTTCATTGAATTACGGCCGTCTATGGAAGACGGACGTAGTTCTGGATCTGGCCCAATGGCACAATGTCGGATGTACAAATTGTACAGACAGTAGAAAACCAAAGATCTTCCCGGAAATGGTGGCAGCATGTATACATGAATCTGCATGCTCAGGTACTGTAGTTAGGTGTTGGGAGCAGAAGGGGAAAGGTCAAACAGAATCTTAAGATGGGGTTAGGAGAGCTTAGAATATGTCCTGTAATTTGTGAATCATGTTTGTTCATCCATTAGGTTCATCTGACGTTAAGGGGCTTTGCTGGCAGAATTTTGGAGAGGCATAGTATGGTTTACATGGGACTGTATTTTACATGATGCGGCAAAACCAAAGGTCATTCATTCGCACAAGGAGAAGCAGGGAAATGGGGACTCTTATCCAAGCTGTAAAATCAGTTCTATGTTTAATACAATTAAATGCACTGGGGAGGAGGGATGGTGCCACCCTTTCCTTAACTGGACTTGTGGATTACTAATTCTCATGCCAACTGTAGTGCTCTAGAAACTGTTAAAGCTTTCCCTCCAAATTTAAAACCAATGTACATTGATAAAATATTATGGGCTCTACTTACTTAGAATAAAGTTATTATGTTTTTACAAAGCTGAACCAGGCTGACTTATCTGCACTGTGAGTCTGGCAGCTTCGTTCAGAGAATTTACTAATAATCATGCCACTGGAGAGGTCACGTGATGATCTGCGAGGTCATCGCAGAACTTTTCATTCAAACCAAGAGTGAAGGAAGTCCTGCACATGTGCAGTGACTCTCACTGATAGGGTCAGTTTTTACTTCAAATCTGGCACTATTGCATGAAAATGAAGTTTGTAAATAGAGCCCAATAGAGCATTGTGTGATTATTTTAAGTAACATTGGGCAAGATTCACACTTAAGCAGCTTTGGCTCATTATTTCTGCAATCTATGTATGTAGATAGACTACGTGCGGTCCTTAAAGACATGTAGTAGGTTAGGCAGAAGGAGGCGTGCCACGCAGCCATGCGGAGGATTTAGGTAGAAGTGGGTGGGGGAGGGATGTAGATTAGTCAGGGAGGGCAGGGGGAAGCCATTCGCAATGTGAATTCTCCTTCTTAAGAAGGAAAATACGCACGCTAATATAAGGTAGCCTATGACACTCTTTAGGGCCCTAAAAATGAGGGACGGTTTCGGAAGCTGGACAGGAGAGATAGGTCTGCACATAACGCTCTCTTAAGTCTGAATACGGTCTATTGTTTGTACTCTGGTCAAAACGGTTACAGTAACCCCTAGACCAGGGGTTCTCAACTCCATTTTCAAGTACCACCAGTGCATATTTTCCAGGTCTCCTCAATCACAAGTGATATAATGAGTACCACCTGTGGTGCTTTTCACATATGTCAGTCAGTAATGAACTCACCCGTGCTCCAGCAATGAGACCTGAAAAACATGCACTGTTACTGGTAGTTGAGGACAGAGCTAGAAATGCTAGACCAGGGGCAAAAAGGAAAAATGGTGCACCTGACTCTGAATTCCAAGTCAATTTAACCCTAAATATTAATATATTGGTGCACTCTTAAGCTTTACGGCCTAGGCAGTCGCCCCTATCGCACGTCCGTAGTTACGGCCCTGGTTGAGGACAGGATTGAGAACCCCTGCCCTAGACCTTTCATACACTATGCAGAAAACATACCTTATAGTTTACAAATCTGGTTAATATTCCGGTCACATATGACAGCGAGATGAACCTCAGCTGCTACAGGTTGTTATCAAGTTAATAGACTGCATACTAGTTTGGTAAAATGGAGGACTTCAATGTGAGTGACAGGTCAACTTTGAGCCATACTGCTGACTCAACTGACCACTGAGTGTGGGTGTTGGACCTTGAACATCTCTCTGCTAAAAATTTACTCTTATGTACCTGTTGTATATAATGCCTGATGTTCTCTTTAAAAACTAGTGCAGATAGCACAGACACCAGTGAAAGCTTCCTGGATCCATAAGTATATACAATGATGACTGTATGACATACTCACAATGAACAAGCGTCCTCTTCAGTTAGTTGTGACAGGAATACATTTGTAAAATGAATGAACAGAGCACCAATAGCTTGTTTGGAAGTGTCAAACAACCTAGAATTTAGAAATGAATTAATTCACATGGGAATTCCTTGCACAAAAAAGAAAAAAAAAACTACACACAATCCTGACAGCACATATCTTAAAACATAAACATTATCTGCCTTTCATCTCTCTGTCAGGAGTATGTGGCATGTGTGGGCTTTACACCTTCAGATATTAATTTGTTTTATTCACAATATTTACAGATTATTTATGGACAAATGGGACACTTGGTACCACAGGAAAAAAAGGAATGTAATCTCTGCACTTTTCTAAACAAATTTAACTAGACCAACAAAAATGGCACGATAAAGCAAATAAAAGATTATTTCCCAATTTTAAAGAAACAATAGGTCCTATATAATATGGTAATAATTAGATTTATATACCATAGCAAAGTAGAGAAACACAAAAAAAATCTAAATTATCAGATCAAAAATAATTATCACAAAACATTTTGTAAATGGTTTTCATTAAGTACACAGACATCGCATGATATACAAAGAACATATCATGGGAAGGACTTGTTTTACAATATACAGATGAAATTGAACAAGTCACAAAGCATCAAAGTTTTATGACACACAAACACATTTTAAATTAGTTATTCTATCATAAACTCAAATGGAAACAAATATTTTCTAAACATATAAACACCAGATTTTTGTAATCTGCACATTTGTCCAGGGTGATTCAGGATCCTCTTGATCCAGAGTTCCACTCTAGTATTACTGCAGGATACACATTACAAACTTCTTCTAACGACTGACAGATTAAATGTCAGATTAAACGATTGTACTCATGATACTACCTCTGCACACACTACGCTAGAATTGCAGGAGGAACTGTCCCATAACCCCCTGCGGCTGGAGGAAGAAAGGAAATCAAGTGACAACAAGGCAAGAAAAGTACTTTTCTCACAATATTGTGCCATCAGGAAAATTAGACAGTCTATAAAATCTATTAAAAAAATGGGTCAGATCCAGAACGCTTGTGAGCGAATTTACGCGTGGCGGAGACGTAAAATCGCGTTTAGTAAGTACTGCGCATGCGCACCATAGAAAATACGCTCCATAAGGTAGCGTAAATGTTAACGTATGGACAATTCACGTATGTGTCACGTAAATCCTTACGTGTGGGTGTGCCAATTTTATGTTTGTCAAAAATACGTCTGAAATATGGTATGCAGGCGGGGGTTTGTATTTAAAGTGTACAGTATGGGCGTGCTTAGTTGCGTAAATACGTGTTGCCCATACGTACGTGAGCGGATCACAATGGTTACGTGGGCAAAAGTTAAGGTAGGGTTTGGAAAGCGGATCTCGGACAAAATACGTACATTCAAGGGGTGTGCCAAGGGGAGTGTATAGAAGGTACGCACACGAAAATACGCTACGCAAGGAAACGTATTGCAAGCGGAGTTCTAGATCTACCCCAAATGTTTTTACCCAACACACGATATTGTTTGACTGAGCATGCATACACGCTTGCACAATATCGTGTGAATCGCCCAATTACTAGGTAAAAAAAAGTGTAGTGTGTATCCAGCTAAATTCTGACAGAGTAGCAGGAAGCGTAAGCACTGCGGGTCTGTGGGAGGGGGAGGTATGTAACCAGTACATTAAGGGCTGGTTGGGCTATGGTGTACATTTGTGCCTGTTTTGCTCTTGGTCTTTAACTCCAGATCAGCTACATGGTATTTATGGCCAAATTGGGCACATATACTGTTTGACACTTAAAACAAATTTAACCTTGGGAGAGCACACAATCATTTGCTCACCATATTCTCCATGGTCGTCTTTCATCTCTTGGTTCACTCCAACGTTTTACTGAAAAACAAAAAATTATCACTTTAATGATTACTAAAGCCATTAAAAAGGACCAATTTCCCTAACCTGGAAAGAAGTGTGGGACCACAGCACTAGCAGGAACTGACAACTCTAAAGGAACATATGCAAGTCATTAAATAGGAACTGCATCTTATTGGGGCTTATAATTGGGAGAAACATAAAGGGAGACTATTGGAAGACTGGAGAGACATAAGGGGGAATATAGGAAGGCTGGAGAGACATAAGGGGGAATATAGGAAGGCTGGAGAGACATAAGGGGAAATATTGGAAGGCTGGAGAGACATAAGGGGGAATATAGGAAGGCTGGAGAGACATAAGGGGGTAATATTTGAAGGCTGTGAAGACATAATGGGGGAATATTTGAAGGCTGTAAAGACATAAGGGGGAATATTGGAAGACTGGAGAGACATAAGGGAGAATATTGGAAGGCTGGAGAGACATAAGGGGCAATATTGGAAGGCTGTAAAGACATAAGGGGGAATATTT
>WWET01001752.1:11118-27366 GCA_011038615.1 Limnodynastes dumerilii | reverse complement strand
GCATTCCTGAATTAATGTTACAAGAATGTTGAATTTATTGTATAGTAGTCAGAAGGATGCAATCTGTATTGTATGGCGGCCTCTAGGATGCAGTCTGTGTGGTATGGCTGTCACTGAGATATATATTCTGTATTGTGTGGCAGTTCTTAGTGAATATGATTTGCTTTCTTTTATTGTGGTAACAATTTTGTGTTTTAGAACACTCAGATACACACTATAACGTAGGACTACCACTGGTGTAAAACGTTAAATTGTTTAACAGGAGAGCGCCGAAAACCCAAACCAACTTAATATTTGTGAGGCTTTTGGACATACACCTCATATATGACATTTAATCTGTTATACGTCTGTTTATAGAGTTGTCTTGGTGGAGTGCAGAGAGAGCTTATGTGTTTCTCCCAAAAAAACACAACTTTCAACCAACTTTCTCAATCACCATTGGTTGTAATAAAAAAAAATGTACATTCATTGGTAATAAAATGATATTTCATTGAACCAAACCATTCCCAAGATCATCCTGTAACAATAGGCCTAATCCAGTACAGAACACACATGGAAGAGGGGAGTGAACTCCTCTGTCACTCCTGTCTCCTGGAATGACTTTGAACAACTTACGCGTCTATAACCCTGTCTTAAATTCTGCACACAGACCTACGCCTGTTTAAATACAGAACCGTGCATACAGAAAAGTGCCTACCGCCACCCACTCACCTTCCCCTGTGCAGGGATTAGGCATGCGGATGCCTTGGAACGCCCCCTTGTGCGTATTTCCTAGTGTACGGAACAGAATTCCGTGTGCAAGGAGACCCATTGCAGAACATCTGGAGCGTGCATGCACAGTGCCAGAAAGTCACCTGACTTCTGCAAGTAGCTTGTGGTAGTTGGGTGATCGACAAAGTTCAACATTAGGTCCAATGTATCTAGGCTTATAAAAAAAGACAAGTGCAAGGACACATTATATAAGGGGACAGTTTTCATTATTTAGAGCGCTGTCCACTTCCACAACAAATACTTTTATACTGTAAAAAGACTTGAAGTCCTTAACTTATAGAGCTACAGTTTGTCATCTCATTTTTATTATAGACTGCAATGCATATATTAGGAGTACACCAGTTGCACTTTACATATTTGCTGTCCAACAGCGACCTTCACTACCACAAATATATGTATGCTAATGAGATATGCAATCATGGAAGCTTGGTTACTCATACAGGCACTATAATAATAACTAGAAAAAAACATGAATTTCAGAGTTATTGGCTAAACCTTTACTACAGTCCAACCTAATATTTCACAAAGAAAAAAATCTCAATGGCGCTAAAGATAGTTTTATACTAGATAATTACAGGGAAAAAAAAGCTGCTACTCAAAGGAGAAAAACCAACTCCAAACTGAAAACACTCAAACAATGGAAAGTAGCGCTAGATTCACTGTAAAAATTTTTTATCAGTTAAAAAGAAACTGTGGGTCTCTAGGGACCTACTAACACATTAAGCAGCTTCTATTTGTGCAACAGTATTATTGAACATCACTACAACTTGGTGAAAAACTGCTACAAAGTATAAGAGGAATGTCACAAGGATACAAACAGTAGCAGATATAGATGGTGACGTCTCTCTGGTCTTAGGTACAGAGAGAATAGCAGACCTTACAAAGCACGAATGTCTGTTCTGAATTACACACTGGATCCAGGAAATTTAAATAACAATTGTTTCCTTTGGTATGGTGTTGAATATCCTCCAATAAAGTTGTTAGCATATCATTCTAATTGTAAAGGTTTGCAAATCAAGTTAGAGAATAAATGATGCACAAAATAAATAAAGCCACTCACGGAGAAATTGCCAAATATTCCACAGTCCTTGTGTCGACTTGCAGCTGATAAGATAGCACGCCGATAGTTGCGGCGGCTCCACGTGCCGACGGCGTCCCGCCGGCTCGTTGGTAACACGGGTACTCTTTCTCCTCCCACCAGTACAGGTGAACGAAATAGAATCCTCCAGTGTACGGAGGTAGAGGAGGCGGGGTCCGTTACTGTTCTAGTGCTGCATTGACTGGAAGACTGGCTTTTCAAACCAAACTTTGCGATCTCCTTGGTGGTAGTAGGGTAAAATGAGACTCCAACAATTGGCCTCTTACGCGTTTCTCCACCTCATGCGGTGGTTTCATCAGAGAGTGACATGTCGGAGTCCGGTCTGATCTTTTATTTTTCTCTTATCCAATCATTAGGGAAGTGGGTATATAAATCCCTCCTTCGATATTATTCCTTTATTAACCCCTGGATCTCCTAATGTTTTTCATTTATTTTAAAACAACAGTATAAAACAATTCAACATGTAGATGCAATTTAGACATACATTAATTCAATTTAATTTAAACAGGTGTGCTGGCATGTTATAAATAAATAATAAATAAATAATATAAATAAAAAAGGCAAAAAGATATAATAGAATAAAAAGCATAGGGAATACATATATAAAATAAAAAAATAAAAAAATATATAAAATAAAAAAAATAATAATGTTTTATATATAAATATATAATGAAAGTTCAGAATTTCAAACATAGACAATTAAATAATTTAAATATACAAATAATAAATATTTAATAATTGAAAAGGTAGTACAATCATAGATTATATTCGACGTCTATCATAGTAGACGTCCCTAGGTGGTTTATAGATTTATAGTAATAGTTGTATAATGGGACTTCCATTATACAAATATACCCAATATATAATAGAATATAGTTTCAACAACATGTTGTATATAAATATGGTCATTAAACTATAAAGAGGACCCCCTAATCACCATAATCAGAAGAATTATATCTATCTTCTCCTCCCCTCAGAAACAATTCAGTTCAATACATTCATTGAGGCCCACTGGATGCATGGTATTCAACCTAAATATCCAGTAGGCCTCTCTTCTACATAATCTAGAGAATCTGTCTCCCTCCCTATTTGTGCCAGGTATCCATTGTGCCTACAGCGTTTTTGTTTAAAAATAGTGTTGTATAATGTATGTGTACTTTAATTTTTTTGAATCCTAAACTGTCATTTGTAAAGGGTTAAACCACATTCATCTAATCACCATGAATAATAACCCCTTTTTAAAGCATGTTATTTTAGAGAGCCACTAAGATGCAACAATTATATTTATACCCTTTTTAGCTCCATTTTTATGCCTTTGAGTAATTTATAGTAAGGAAAAATTTTTAATAAACTCTACTTTAGTTAACTTAAGCATCCCAAAAAATTGCAATGTAACCTTTTATAACAATAATTTAAACAACTGGACTAACAATTAACAAAAATGTAAATTAACAAATGCAATAAATGATTTATTTTTAAAATTTATATTGCACATAATGTGCAAAATACAACTAGTTTATGTTTGTTCCTTGTCTCTTGCAGAAATCTTTCCATATCTTCTTTCTCTGTAAATGTGAAACAAATTCCTCAATACAATCTTCCGTCACATTTTCAAAACCAATAAAATTTGGGAATTTTTTAATGCATTCTTCTGCCTCGCTCTTTGTCTTTGAAAGTAGGGATGGAACATAAACTTGACCTACAAAAGTATGTTTATGATCCTCTACCCATTTCTGTGCTGCAATCATACTGTTTAGTATTATATGTTCCTATAATAAAAATAAATAGTTTACATATGAAATTTTTTTTTCTCTATTGTACCATATCAATTTTTTAAAATGTTAAAAAAAAAATCTTACTTTATAATAAATAATTAAATCCATTGCTCAATTTCTTTCTTATATTCCATCTCAACCACGTAGACATTATAGTTATATTAGAAGGATCTGGTTTTGCAAAGAAAAGGCCTTACCTCTTTGGCAGAATGGTTTATCTCTTTTCTCATCATTTTAAAGGCTTGAAGTTACCAAATTTCAAAGCCTTGCTCTTTGCTACTTTTAGCAGCAAGGAGCTGATATTGTCACAGTTAGGGAGACCCATTTTTCTTGTGAAGCCAATCCCTGTTTTTTTAATAATAGGTATGCAGCCTGTTATACATGCAGGTTTAGACTTCAGCCTAGATTCTAAGGGCCTTATTTACTAAAGTGTAAAATGTATTGCCCAAGGCCATTTAACCGTTGCAAAACTACAGTTACTTATTCAAAATGGTCAAATATAGTGTCTGTACCCCCTTTGCCACCCTATTTTATGCTCAGAACCCTGTCGGGCAATGCAATATAATTGTGGGTCAAGTGCATGTGACCTCCCTCTGTTGATTCCAAGTGTAAAATGTATTGCCCAAGGCCAATTTACCCTTGCAAAACTACAGCTACTTATTCAAAATGGTCAAATATAGTGTCAGTGCCCACTTTGCCACCCTATTTCATGCCCAAAATCTTACTTGCCAAATCAAAATAAAATGAAAATGTGTGCAAGAGATAATGTTTTAAGTATCTACAATGTCCACGTTTTATTGCACTACATTTAATTGTTTTAAAATAACATATAATGAATAAGAAGCTGGAGTCTGAATAAGAAGTGAATAAGAAGCTGGAGTCTGAATAAGAAGTGAATAAGAAGCTGGAGTCTGAATAAGAAGCTGGAGTCTGAATAAGAAGTGAATAAGAAGCTAACTTCAGCCTCGTCCTTTTGCGACAGGACAATATTCAACACCACATTTGCAACAAGGGACCACAAACGACTGTTTCTTCCTTGCCGGAGATAGGTGAGCAAAGATCCCCAGCACCAACGGGTGTGTATTTCCCCAACCCTTATCTTAATCCTCAAACTCCCCCTTCTATGTTCCCTCCCCTTGTTACAGCCCAACCCTAAGACCCCTTCTATGCTGAATCCCCTCCACCGCAGCCAGACCCTAACCTCCCCTTCTACACTACATCCCCTCCTCATAGCCTAAGTCCATTAACTTGTCTGGTTGGGTCTCTTGACGGGTACCATTGGGCGCTGCGCCGGGTCGCATCAGGTCCGGATGTAGAAAAGCCGTCAGGATAATGAATGGAAAAGTTTACCAAAAAATTTTCTGCATACTAAGCCATTCCTTATAAAAAAAATCTAATTGGGCGCATTTTCAAAATAGAGAAAGCCGGGGGGGCGTGGCTTGGACGCTGGAGTGAGCGGACGTGTGCCTCTTGAGCTCTCCAGCTGAACGGGCAATTTTACCCTTCAAAGGGAAATCTGACTTTCATAGCGGTAAACAGAACCCCTCACAAATATACACACTTGTCTTCCAACTGTAATCAAGGTAGAAAATATTTCAAGAGAGTTGGAGCAAAAAAGAGAGAGAGAGAAGGAGAGTTGTTTATTTGATATTTATTTTCTGCTACAACCCCAATAGCAAATTATTTTTAATTTGCATCACATTTGCTTTGGAAAATGTACAATAAATTATAGCATGCCTATATTAAAACAAATATATATTGTACCATAAAACTCACCACTTGAGACACAATAGTTATATACAATAACATTGTATCAGGCTTCCTGTAGCAATGACATTTATAACAGCTGACATGGAAATTTTATTTCAAATGTTGAACATTTAGTAAAATTCTTGGTATTATTTAGTCTATAGATAATGCTTTGTTTTTGAGACCTTTGTAAAACTGAAGTGTAAGCATTCAGTTCATCTCAAAGCATTGTGTAATGTATGTTTTCCATGTCAATGTATGTTTAACCTTAGACACTCTGGATTTTGTGCCTTATGTGAAGCACATTTTTTCTTTACACGACCTCATTATGAACCTTTCACTGTTTAAAGCCACTAACCAATCATTCATTCATTTCTTTCATTTTATTTGTAAAATATAAATTACATTTTACAAATAATATTTAAAGTCAAAGGGCCTGATTCAGTTATTATCGCACCCGCGTATTTTGTGGTGCGATGCTGTTAGTGCAAATTTTTTTTTCTATTTTTATACGCGCCTCATAGAGATGCGTATAAAAATCGGCTACCGTAATAGACGGGAAAATGCGCACCGAACATTTTCCAGTCTATTGCGGGCCACGATGCTAATTGAATCAGGCCCAAAATATTACTTTCCTCTTCTAAAGGATTGTAATTAGATTTAACTGTGGAAATAAATATTATGTTTCACATTTTTAATCATTTATTATAGACTGAATATTGCCCTTAAGCCATCATTCTGCTTATGACAGCCCAGAAAATGGGAATATTTCATCTGCTTTTATGGTCTAGTACTGAATAGATGGAATTTACAAACAAGTTATTAATAGTCCTGTAATACACAGAGATCTTTTGGAGGCTTTTGTTCTTGATCACTGCAGCACAGATTAGAAGACAGAAGACTGCAGAGAAAAGATTATTAATATTTCACAATTCCACTGTTCCCATACAGAACAATGGGTAAGACATAGTTTGGAGAAGTTGAGCTCAGTGTTGGAGAAATGCTGCAGAGTATTGAATAGACACCACGGACCGCATCCAGAATTAGTAACGACAGGTGATTTCCATATATCACGTACGCCTGTCTGTGTACTGCGCACACGCAGTAAAAGAAATTCAGCGTCAATGCAAACTTCGTGTCTACGAGATGCAGATGGGGGAGGGCATAAATTTTAAAATTGTATAGTAAGGGCTTGGCTAAACCCTTACATACAAACCAGTATTCCGCATGGAAGGGTTTCCATGCAGATTACTTGAGGTAGATTGCAGTTCTTGTAACTGCTTTCCACAGGGAGAAGGTCAAGAGGAGTGGACTAATCTCCTCTGTTAGGAATATAGGATACCAAAGTTTGTACATTCGTAGCCATAGTGCTGCAAACGCATGGACTTTGCGAGTACATCTGGATCCAGTCCCACGTTTTTATCTTTTTCAGCTCTTTTAACACGGTCATTCAACACCTATTAGAGCTGTCCTTACTACAGCCTGAACATGATTGGAGGATGAGAGGGGGTATATGTAGTCGTTTACTTGCTCTCCCTTTGCCACATTGTTATGCAATTTATAAACCTTATATTCAGGGGCTGGCTGGCAAATTTTAGCATGGGTTCAAATACAAGAAAAAGGCCCAGGATCACAAATCAAAATGGCCCCCTCCTTCACCTCAATTAATAAAATCAGACAAGAGCTGATATTTTCCTGCATACACTCTATTATGACAGAATGATAGAGGTATATGGCACACCCAGGGCCATATTAACCACAGGACAATTGAGGTGGTCGCCCTGGGGCCCCCACAGACAAATGTCAAGTCTTCAGTGCTCCTGCAGCTCCCTAGGAGAATGGATGTCAGCGACTGACATCCTCCACATAAATACACTGTATTGCGACTGTGGCTGAGATAGTATACTTAGGAGGAAGATGTCAATTACTGACATCCCATCTCCTAGAGAACTGCAGGAGCACTGAAGATTCAAAGGCAGAAGCTGTTATAACACATGCAAGCTGACTGGGACATGAACAACATGTAAGTGTGTGTGTAACTTTATATCTGTGTGTGTGTGTAGATATATATATATATATCTCTACACACACACATACACACATATGGCAGGGGGCCTGCACAGTTTGCTTGCCCTGGGGCCCCCACAAACTGCTGAAAAACCACAAATACACACTATATGGCAGAAAGAGGATCCACGGACACACACACACACACACACACTACATGGCATCTGTAACGGAAACTGGTGAGATCACAGACACTATTTGGCAGACAGGAAATACACACACACACAGTTCAAATACCCTTGGGGTTGTTTATAATATAAATTTATAATATTTACATTATATTTGTAATTATATTTATATTTTAATTTTAATAATGTACACACACATTTATATTTTAATAATTTTATAACTGTATATATAGTTTTAATAGAAAATTTGCAGAACCTTTAGTCATGATGGGAAAAGACACTAGTATGAGTAAAAATATCTACGTTACGTTTTACTTGTTGCATCTGGTTTTATCCAGTAACAATAGTGTAAATATGTTATTAGAATAATGCAGCAGTTCCTCAAATCCCTCTTTCCCCTATCTTCATAATACACTGCCGTGAGCTTTACTTGTACTGAAGCCGTCCTGGTTGTGAGAGAAGAAAAAGCCGCTTCCTACCCAAGATTTTACATCTTTTGGGGTACGAGTAAGAATGTCTATGTTACACTGTACTTGTGGCATCCTATGTGTGATATCCTAATTAGATTAAAGGAGCTAAAATCCTGTCTCCCTTCTCTCTTTTATACATTGTTATGAGCCTGAATCACTGCTTCTCATTTAAACACCGCTGTGGTATAAGGGAGTGACTAATCTGATCTGCCAGCACTTACATCACCACAGAGGAGCCACGGTTATGATTTCACGAGACCTACCACCACACACATCTGCACTCTGTAAATATATTCCTATTAGAGAACCATCCATGAACGGTTCTATAGAAGTAATTATTAAGCTGGTGTTCAGACTGTTGTCACTTACGTTATCTGATAAGTGACTTGGACGTTTTTGTGATTTTAGATCCTGGAGGTCTATAGTCAGAGCACAAAGATTTCAAGTTATGGCAGATACGACAGCAGTGGCAGAATCTATTGATGGCACAGCCGTTGATCAAGAGGTAACGCCTAATGCCATCTGGTCCTGATACTAATGTTCATGTACTTCAATAAATGTTCTGAAGCAAAAGGCTCTATGTTTGGGGTTCAGGTGTGACATTAAACTTGTTGAGGCCACCCTGATTGCAAAACCAGTGTAGGATTGTCTGCCTGATGATAACCATGCAATGTCTGCCATGCAGAAGAGGACTTTCCACGCCGGTGATGGAGACAATGCTGCAAGATTCTGCTTCCTTCACATTCCTACTTACTGTAGTCATTCTATCTTTCCAAACAAAAGGAATCATAATTTTAAAAAAATGACATAAACAGGATATTACTGGCTGGTAGGCAGGTAGAGAATGCTGCCAAGCCACTCTGATGGTGTGTATTCCCCCCAGCCTAGCCTGCAGCATTACAGATGCACTATTTATCAACTGCAGAAAAATACACAGAATGTCTCTTTTGCACAACTCCCATGTAATAATTGCAGGAGTGAGCCACGGGTGGCCAAAGGTTGTATGGTCAACAATTAACCTGTTGTCACTCAATGGCTGACAGATTTATCTAATCAACTTTACTCATTACTTACCTCTGAATGATACAACTTCAGCGGCAGCCAGAAGGATGCAGACGCTCACAGCATGTCAGAAGAAGACAGAAGAAAAGACAAAGCAGTGGAGTGGACAGGACAGAGTGGAGGGAGAGGCAAAGGGGAGCAGAGCAGAATCAGGGTCAAGCTAAGCTCCCTTTTAATATCTAATAATATATGTGTGCATTGTCTTTTGCTTAGAACCTCCACAATATTTGTAGTTCCATGAGCCTCTATATAGTCCCAAAGAGGCTCATCGTTATAACTCTAAATTAGCTAGTGACAGTCCACAGTGGTAAATAAGTGCTTGAAATTAGTTACTCCTGGGCTAAACCATGTTGATTTCAGGGGGAGTCAAGTTAATTGTATTCTTTGCATGCAGGGATATATCTTTGAATTGCTTACTGCACACAGATAGTGACCAGCTTTACTATCACACTGTTATTTAGACTTGGGATAGGAAACACCTCTCAACTCTAATACTGTTTGCAACAGATGAAATATGACTCCCCTGCAATCCACATGGTTAATCCCAGGAGTAACTAATTTCAAGCACTTACTTAAATCTGGATCCAGCCCAAAATCCTCACAAGTTTATCTAGGGGACAGTGCATCAAGACAGACTCTGGTCTTTGTTTTCTTGACAATTATCTGATGTTGCACAAACTGAGGCTGATCCAGAGTTTGAGAGTTAGGGAAATAAGGTGAAGGTATCTCGACTAAACCATTTGCAAACTAAGGGGTACTAATAAATTCTTTGGCTTTTGCACATAGAATTCAAATACTGACCAACTTTATATGTAATATATAAAGTATAGTTGAAACGTCATCTCTCTAATTTTGCTTTCACAGTTTAAATTTGTCTCTCCTTGAGCTTAAATTAGGATTTTTGTGGCACAGCATTGACCCCCAGTGGTACACTAAAGTATTGCAATTAATCTTTTTTGTTATAAAGACTCATGAATATTGAACCAGGCCACAAAAAAAGGGTTTCCTTTATGATGATCCCCGGTGAGATCACCGGCAGTTAACATTTGATAGTAATATAATTTCAGGTCAATGGATGCTCATGGATTCCCTGCAATTACCTGTATTTTTTACAACAGCCTTCTGGGCATGCCTAGAAAAAGGAGTGCTCATGATTGCCTTGCATCTTCGTTGCGGCTGCCTACTTACTTTAGTAGCCGAGTTGTGGTAATGGGACTAAAACAAACATCTAAGCAACACAATCAAAGCAGAACAAAGATAAAGAAGCAGAATCATTACATGTTGGTCTTTGTTATTTCATGTCAGCAAATGATGCTTCATATAAAACGATGTATAATACCCATATCCTTTTCACAGAAGGTAACAATTTATGGAAAACACATACAAGGATTGTGTTGAAAAAAAGATATTTTAAATTAATGCAGATTATATACTAATGTCACGATTTCTGCAATATCAAATAGGGTAATAACTTGGGAATAATACTACCTCAAGTAGCATAATGACAACATTTAGAAATTGCATCCTACTTTCATGTATTGTAGCCTAAAGCAGTGGCCATATTCAAGAATACTATGTGATATCAAAGACTGGCAGTTTGCCAAGACAACAAGACTTCGATACTGGGGAAGAAATGTAACACACATTGATCACTCATTAATCAGTACCAATGAGAACACTTTGTTTACTTTCTTAAGAGGTGAAGACAGTGAAGCTTCCCCACTTTTTGCTTAGAATTTTATTTAGAATCAAATATTGGTAGCCAGCATTTCTTGATCCTGACAAATAATTTTCCTGTAGTTTTCTCTTTAAGGAGGATTTAAACATATTTGTCTTTGCTGCAATACAGATCCAATAGCGGGGACAGCGGACAAAGTCTGGTTTTGGGAGTGCACTGTGTATAACTGCATACAGAGGGAAAGCAGGTGTCTGGTCAGTGCCAAAGCATGAACAGCCTTGCAGACATATTGCATATGCATGGGTCGATAGCACCGTGCATGAACCCAATGGATAGGGTGTGAGTTACCCCCACCTCAGAAATCCTGCCAGTGCCCTTGCTCACACCCTAAACTAACTGTAACTACTCCAATGAGTGACATTCCTGTATTCTCCCTCACATGTGCCCCGAAATCCTCCCAGACTACAAATGCTTCTGCCTCTACTTTTTCACCTAACGCCTCCTTTAAAGATCATATGGCTGCAATACCGATGCATCTGTATGGTTACAAGGCAACCATTCTCCTCATATGTACAGATGGCTGACAGAGTCCTAGCTAAAGTTTTCCAACTCTAGCACTAAATAAAATGGTGGAAGTGCAGAAATCTGGAATTAAGTCCACAGGGAATGACTATAAAGTTCATAGTAATAAGAAGTCCCACCCAAAACATAGCGGCTAACCACTCATTGCTACCTATCCCTTTATCAAATGGGATCCTAAAGCACCAGTATCTAGCCTAGTAAAGGTAGGATTGCGACCAAGATGGTTTGTTAGTGGCCCTGATATTAGTGAGACAGTCCCTAATTTGGGGGGAAATTTTTCACATTATAAAATATTGTTTGGGCAGCAGGGACTTATATATAAAAGAAGCTGCATCAGCCTATCACAGATATGGACAACACTGCCTGGAGTTTAGAAAAAGGAAAACAGCGCTTAACCCAGGAAATCACTTGAGGGTAAATACAGCAGCCAATAGTAAAGGAGCGATGCCACACTCCAATCCCAAAAAAACACCCCAAAAACATACACTAGACGCTTGTAATTACCCCAAAGGCAGTGTATTACTCCTAACCGAAAGAAGAGGGGAAAAGGGAGAAAATGAGAGAAAAAAAGAAAGGGAAAAAAGGAATATATACTTCTAAAAAATCTATGATGTCCACAGTACTTTTAGGTAAGACAATATATATTTAATAAAAACAATTCATACAATACATATAATTATTAAAAAGTAAATATTGGTGTAAGAATAATGAGGTAGGGTATTGTTGATTTTGATAACAGCACTCTTGAACCCGTTATCCAAAGGAGAGGATTATCATTACTTGGAATAAAAACTGTTTCAAGGGGATTGAGCCCCTACACAGATACAAAGTGTCTCTTGCTGATCCTTTTAGTAAACAAAGCTGCTCGAACACACGTATCCGTCAGACGGCAAAACAGCTGAGCAGAAAACCACCAGTGTTACCATCTCAAAATCACAATCTCTTATAAAGCAGAGAGAGAGTTCCAGGGAGCTCTTTAAGTAAGTTAGTGGCTAAACAGAGGAGGGTTTGGAAGCGAGTATAGTTACCACCGTATAGGGGAAGATGTTATCACCGCATGTGAGCTCCAGCCACGTCCGGCTGTCGGCTCAAGTCCCACGCTCCTCCTTCACCCCGTGTGCAGCGTCAGCTGCCGCCTCTGTAGTAAGAAAGCTGTTTCACCTAGGTCCATCAGCCAATGCAATAGCCTCCACATTTTCTCTCAGGTACGGATTAAAGTACTGTGGACATCATAGATTTTTTAGAAGTATATATTTATTTTTTATTTTTTCCCCTTTTTTTTTCTCTTATTTTCTCCCTTTTCCCCTCTTCTTTCGGTTAGGAGTAATACACTGCCTTTGGGGTAATTACAAGCGCCTAGTGTATGTTTTTGTGCTGCCTGGAGTTTGTTTAAGAAAGGAATGAGGAGAAGCCTAACAAAGGCACCTCATGATTTTCAGACGTACATACACCAACAGTGCTATAATACAGGCTTCCACCAATGCAACCAGTGATAAAGAATAGGGCATCATTCAAAGTGTTGTCCACAGTTACTTTCAGTTATCGCTTGGCCACAATCAGTTTTTGTAGGTGAAAATATGCACCTGGACTAACCATGTTGTAATGTGAGAAATGAAAATGAAATAAAAATTTTCATGCAGAGAAAATGCTGACTAATTTTGCAACTCCTGTTTGTATGAGACTTGGGGAGCTCTGAAGCGAGTTTTGGTCTCAATTCAAAAATACATGATATAAGACCCAAAGGGCCCAATTTAGTTAGCCTTGCACCCGCGTCATTTTCGGTGCAAAGCTAATTGTGCAAAAAAAAAATTTTTAATTGTGCACATTTTTTTTGGGTGGGGGGGGGGAATTTTTATTCGCATCTCATAAAGACGTGCCAAAAAATCAGCTACCGTAATAGACCTTTTCCCGTCTATTGCAGCGCGAGTTTCTAATTGAATCAAGCCCAAAGTTAGGATTCTGACAGTATTAGAATTAGGACCACTAAAACAGAGAAGCCTTGTAAGTGGCTGGTGGCTTATCATTATCTGCAAATGGATGTAACAAATTCTCTGACTTTTATTTGAAAGATAGAATGTTATGGTTAGTTACCGGTTAATTGCAAGTGCTGGGGCCTTTCTTTGTATCTACATGGGGGGGAGCAACCACTTGCAGCTTCTGCACAGGGGAGCTTCCCCCACGATCACTTATCGCTCACCTACTGAAACTACATACAGGAACTGCCGGCAATGTGTTTCTGTCCCAGTCATTTGAGCAGATGAGAAGGGGAGAAAAGGGCTGCAGGATCACCCCATGGATGAACTGGCAGTTTCTCTTTCGCAGTACTCCAGGTTCCAATTTCTAGTCATCATGGTGACCGTTATTTGTCCAGCCCTGACTTCTACCAATACATGGCAATTGTAGCTCTACAAAACCTGGATTGTCGCAGATTGCCTATGCTCTCACCAAGAAGCCAATGATGAAAACACCTTTGTGTTTAGTTCACATTTCTCCCATACGATCATATATTTATATATTTTTCCTCTTAATATTTATTGATTTCTTTTTTAAAAAGAGGGGGGTCATGGGGCACATGAAGGGGTCTAGTCTGCTCAGTAAAACATTTTAAGTGTATGTAGCCCCATGAAACACACACATTGTCATGACAAATGTCATGTCATATTCAGCATTATCAGAAGAGGGTCAATCTGTCGCTCAAGGGAAAACTCTTGGTCATCAGGTCTGTACAGCATTTTAACCATCATAGTACATAAACGTTCCCCAGCAAATCACTAACAAAACATTAAACTTCACCCATGCATAGGACATCAGAATTAACATCAACACGCTATAGATGTAAACTTCACAAAGGTTTAATGTTGGAAATCTTCTACAGACTCTGCCCGTTTTTTTATTGGATGGAAGTTCCAGAATTTAGCTATAGATGATTAAATTACACAGAAAAAACACAAAATCCGTTTTAGCTGCTCAACTACCCCCTACTACTATCATTTTGGATGAAGCCATGTGATATTGTGGGATCCTAAAAGAATAAAGACATTCAGTGACATCTCCTTTGAAGTCTGAGTAAAGCTATCTTATCTCTGTAGGATAATCGATCAAATTAACAATGTGACCATGGAATGGAACTACAAAAAATGTGTTTTGTATGAGGTAGTGTGCAATAGTTACAAAAATAACACACACACAATCAAAACATCTCTCTTTCTGGAAAACAAAAATATTCTTTACAAAGACAGCGGCCATGTTATCGCACATATGCACATCTTTGAGCTCTATTTTATTTACTATGAGCCCCAATCTTATTATGTTACACTGTAATGGAAGTTTTGCACATTTGAAGGACTGAGAGAAGAAAAGAAAAAAGCCTGACCTAGCAGCAATGGAAATCCATCTATAAAAAATAAGGTACGACTTCTAAGCAGCGTTCTCATACGTGAGACTATAAAACTGCCAGGAGGCTAATTCAGCAACTCACTTATCTCTCTCCATAAAGACCCGCTGAACATCCTTCTCATCCACCCACTGTCCAATACAGACAGGCAGAGCACAAATCTAATCTCGCACATTTGCAACGCAGCCAAAACATTAATAAGGAGCGTATTGCAAAAAATGCTTAGCCCCTAAAGATTCAATGTCACGGAACATGGGACCAGATCTTAAACTACGTACACAACCGATTTCACGCTAGCCGTTGACGAAAATCGCCCATTAGTATTTACTGCACACACGCGGCACGTACGTGCCATCAGTGTAACTACGACAGAAGGGGCGGGTTCATCCATACAATACCCGTAGTTACGTTTGGTAGGCGGAGAGGCGGAGCATGGGCAGAGCTAGGCAGTTACGTACGTCAGTAGTTACGCTTTGAAAAGTTAAGGTAGGGTTTGGGAGCCGTAAAATGGCCAAAGTACGTGCGAGTGAAGGGAGTGCCTAGAAAATACACTAGGGTAAATACGCTACACGATGTAACATAACCACTTAGGTCTGGATCTACCCCATGATCTGTAGCAAGATCCCCTACTTTCCTTCCCCAACGTATCCTACATCTCCTACCTTACAGTCTTTTACAATAATACATTTATAGTTCTTTGTTAATAGTTAATAAAACAAATGTATAGGCAATCCAGACAATTCATTTCATTTGCATGTTTGTCTTTGTGAAATGATAAAACACCTTGTCACCTAGAATCCATTCCATGTTGTACCCAGATAAAATGACAGTATACCACAACAATAAAGAAATAGATACCAGGTGTACAGTGTTTATCAAGCTTTGATATCCTACAGATAGTGGAGAGCTTTGCAAGGCTGAAGGCTCACAAGTCTGTTACAACTTGTCCCTATAGACATCCAGAAATAAAAACAACTTTCTGGGACAATAAAACTGTATGTGCATCCACAGACAGACAGATATCAAACTTGCCATTCAATTTAAATAACTGAACTGTGAGCGCTATTCACTTGGTTTTATTACTTATATTATATTGAATAGATGACAAAGATGGAAATTTATCAGTATAAACACCTTTTCTGTTTAGTAAGTAACAAATTCTACAGATCACACAGAGAGAGCTTATTTACATGCTAATTTCCTCCTTCCTCCTCAATGCACAAAGGTAACAAAAGAGTCCTGTATAACCAGTACTATTTATGTGAATGATGCCAGCCACAAGTTATCTGATGCAGCCACAGTCTATGTGATCACAACATGAGGGGCAGAGTGACTTAAAGGGGGGTGACCCTGCTGGACACCCCTCTTTAAGTCACCTTGAGGGAGGTCCTGTGTGATTGTAAATCTCAAAATGGCCCATGCGTGTGTGTGTGTATGTATATATTATCTACACACACTATATACTAATTATAT
>WWET01001751.1:320841-332401 GCA_011038615.1 Limnodynastes dumerilii | reverse complement strand
CATGACCCTAACCCTATCCTTCCTTTACCTTAACCCTCCCTTCCCCGCTCCCTCACCCGAACCATAAAACTCCCTAGAGAGTGTTACTCACCTCTCCAGTCGGGTTTGCTGCGGGTGCGACATGCTTACCCATTCTAAAATATCATTTTGAAAATTAGCTTTCGGCAGTCTCTAATTCTAAAAGACATTCACAGTGTCGACTCCCACCGGTCTAGCAATCATAAAGGGAAGTCTCAGTCTACCAAAACAAATGAGTAATCATTCATTCCAAACTCTTCTCTTTCACATTCGTTTACGTTGTTTTAGATTGAGAAGTCTGGAAAGTAAAGATCACTGAGCGACGTATTCTTATGCATTTAACAAAACATCCAATAGGTTTCCCAATCTCAAGGACTAAATTAACCATCCTGGGGCCAGATTTACTAAGCTGCGGGTTTTGAAAAGTGGTGATGTAAACAATAGCTACTGCGCATGCGCGTGGTCTTAAAGACCGCATATACGCAATCTACGTATCGAAACGATACGCAGATTACGTACAATAGCTGCTCCGCATGCGCAGTAGCTATTGTTTATTGAATTACGTCCTTCTATGGAAGACGGACGTAGTTCTGGATCCGGCCCAATGTGTATAAGCACTGAAGAGTTGATTAACAACACTGTGTTTCTTCTTCATTTACAGGTGGCGTCAGAATACTTCAAAGACATCCATTTGCTGCTATTTGGTGTTGTGTGTTTGGCAACCTCAATCCAGAAATGGAATTTGCACAAGCGGATAGCTCTTTGGATGGTGTTGTCTGTGGGAAGTCAGCCCAGCTGGTAAATACATTATGCTTTTTCTCTTTAGCTTAAGTTAACAACCAACCTTTGCACATTGGGACATTGCTTACTTGGTTCTAGTGCACAAAACTAACAGTAACAGTTAAAAATGTGAATAAATAAATTAATATTCTTATCTATACCGCAAGCAGATATTACGTTTTAGCAAATGTTTGTTTTCACTGAAAGGGTATTTGATAACAGTTATTTGCAGTAGAGCAATTTAAACATTTTTAAACATTTTGTGGGTAAACCTAGTGCTATGCTTCATTTAAAAAAATGCAAACAAAACAAACATGGAAGGTCTGAGGTAATTGTAGGTTTAAACAAACAATGGACAGATTGTATGGATCAAAGGCCAGATTTACTAAGCTGCGGGTTTGGAAAAGTGGAGATGTTGCCCATAGCAACCAATCAGATTCTAGCTGTCAATTTCTTTTTACATACTAGAGAATGTCAGCTAGAATCTGATTGGTTGCTATGGGCGACATCTCCACCCGGTTTGTGTGTTTTGCACTCACCTACTTATAACTGCAAAATATGACACAAATACGCACAACTCAGGCCCAGAATACTCACAGGTGATATTATGCATTAATCTCTGGACCTCTGCAATCTTTCAGTGTGTGATGATTATGTCTTTCCATTAAGAAAATGGCTTTAATATTTTGCATTACTTGAGGGATTCTATATGAGCCCTTGTTTAAGCTTAAGTCAGTGTCTGTGTAGGATTTGGCGTTAGATGAAGTCAGGTCTGGCCAATCAGGTGTTGCGATACCGAGTCCCCTCATGGGCAAAGCAGATACATGACTATGCATGCTGGGATTCGTAGT
This sequence comes from Limnodynastes dumerilii, assembly GCA_011038615.1. Classification (NCBI taxonomy): domain Eukaryota; kingdom Metazoa; phylum Chordata; class Amphibia; order Anura; family Limnodynastidae; genus Limnodynastes; species Limnodynastes dumerilii. The sequence goes on along the minus strand of WWET01001751.1, from coordinate 330,752 downwards.
TTCACATGACCTGCAAGTTGAGAGTTTGTTAAGGAGAGGGAGAGCGTTCTAGTAGTTAGAAGAGGCGCTGGTGAAGTCCTGAAGTTGGCTGCAAAGTGTTTGCTTTGTAAATGCCTAGTATTAAATATTTTCTCATATTTAAATCATGAAATATAAATTTATAGATATATCTATATATTAGTGGGCGCAGGTGCAATATAACTGTTTGAGACATGGCCAAAAGAACTAACTTGGTGCATATACTAGTCCATAGATGCTGACTCTCCTAGAATATCCGGGATACTTCTGAAATTCGGATTCCCTCCCGTTTGTGCTTGAGACATAATCTAATTTAAATCACTGTCTGAAGTCCCTCCCCTCTGCCTATCAATGCTGTGACACATAGCGATACTAAGAATGGGTGGGACTTGATGATGTAATTTGCATAATCAAAACCTTGCCCCATCTTTAGTAACTCTATGAAGGGCAGCATTGATCGGCAGAGGGCGGGACTTCAGGCTGTAATTTGCATAAGGTTCCTCCCCCCTCTTCTTCATACTGGCATCTTATTCCCCATTGACAGATATTCCCGGAAGCTAGAATTACATAAAGCCAGCGACTATGTGGTTGTCTTGCAGGTCTGACTGCTTCAGGCCCATCATTTTTTTCTAAAAACTGCATCACCCAAAGGACAGATATAGATTACTACTGAGCTGACGAAGCATTGTACCAAGCTTAATACATTGTTCTAGAAAGATAAATAATTTTCTTGAAATGCACATTCAGTAACTTCTCAAGAGAGACAGATATTAAAAGCTTTTTTTTTTTTTTTTGTGAATCTTTAATTGCAAATCCATTCGAGCAGCTCTGTAAAGCTATGCGCAGGGGGTCTCACGTGGGTGCATCTGACATCACTTAGACCAGTGTCACATTACTAAATGACGTCATGGTCCAGATGTGGCCCACTCCTGTTAGTACTTTGTTGGGAACTGTTTGCACGCAACAGACTGCTTTTTACTGCGGGGATTAGTAGCTCTTTGTAAATCCATCATACTTGCATTTATTTTATTGATCTGGTGTTAAATTGAAGATAAGAATACTTCTGTTCAATTGCAACCAGCAAAGTTATCATTTGAGAGTTGCTGAGTTTTATTTGAATGGTGTCTCATTATTGACATCTGTTCCGGGTAAAAGTCCTGAATGAATTACATCTGCTCTGTAGCTACTTATATCTTTCCATACACTTTAATAGCAATGCTGCTGTTTCTTTGAGAAGCCGTAAAATATTGTATCGCTGTTACCTAAGGGCTGGATACAGACCTAAGTAAGTGCTTGAAATGAGTTACTCCTGGGCTAAACCATGTTGATTTCAGGGGGAGTCAAGTTCATTGTATTCTTTGTATGCAGGGATATATCTTTGAATTGCATACTGCACACAGATACTGACCAGCTTTACTATCACACTATTATTTAGTCTTGGGATAGGAAACATCACCTCTCATCTCTAATACTGTTTGCAACAGATGAAATATGACTCCAACTGAAATCAACATGGTTTAGCCCAGGAGTAACTCATTTACTTAATTCTAGATCCAGCCCCAAATTGCAATTGCATTCAAGCGTCATTTCCCATTAATAGGACTGTTCTCCATTTACTTTGTATATACATTTGATCATGAAACTTTATTGTTAATACCTATTTCCTTTTTTTTCTGTTGAAGGCTATTACTGGGATTCATGAGCTGCACCTCTCTCTTGTCCATGTGGTTAAGTAATACGTCTACAGCCGCTATGGTGATGCCAATTGTGGATGCCGTTCTGTGTCAACTAAATGGTGCCACCCCCGAGGAAAGATCCTTAACTAACACTAAACCAAACACACCGGTAAACCATGAAGGTACGGCTCCATAATCCACCTCTGTCAAATGGTCCTAGGGCCTGATTCAGACCTACGCTCATGTGCGTAGTGTATTTACGCTGGCGAACCTACGATGCACTCCCCTTGGTTGTAAACTCATTGCGTAGTTACGACGCTTAGCACGCCCATACTGTACAATTTAAATGCCTCACCCTGCCCTCGGTGCATAGTTACAGCACGCCCCCTCGACCGTATTTACGAAGTTGGCACGCTCAAGGCCCATACGCTCAGAATTTCGTAGCGTAACATGAGCGTAACATCTGCCCCGCGCATGCGTAGTAAGTACAAATGGTGTTTTTATGCTTACGTCCATCGTAAAAAAAACGCACATGAACGTAGGTCTGGATCAGGCCCCTTGTGTCTAATATGTATTTGTTTTGTTTCACAACTACTGCATTCATGAATTGTAACCATCTGGTTGGATAGATATTTTGCCATTGCTGATAATGGAGAGCTTTGAGCACTGCACCAGTGTGAATCCGATTCTAGATCCAACCTGCCATGAGGGTGAGGGGAGGCCACTCCTACTAGCGCACGTGAGCACTGCATCCAGCCCTAGCGTTGGATTTGTTGCATAAGCTCTTCCAGTATGGAAGTCTGGGTGTTGACTTGTACTGGAAGTGTGGCAAGTACACATGAACGCTCGCAATGTGCGTACTGTTTCGATTCGCTGTTAACGGAAACCGCCTATTTTGCGGTTCCAATGTCTAGGGATCCACATTTGTAGGTATCCATACAGTCACGTAAATTATCGCTCCCCTCACACAGACGGACTACCAGTAGTCAAGAGTCTTCCTTAAAGTTTCCAACACCTGCGCAGTGAAAATGGCGGCCGTGCAGAAGGCTGTATCGGTATGCAGGGAGGTGAACCTACTCGGTTCGTTGCAATTCTAAGCCACGTCCACTTGCGATCCCAAACCAGCCCTTTTGTCGGAAGACGTTGCAGTGTAATTCCTCTCCCGTCTGTATACGGCAGAATGAGCTCAGTTGGCGTAGCGCAGATGTTAGAAAAGTTGCTGCAATCTGATCCATCGTACGTAAAACAAGGGAAAACGGAAACTGTGAATCCGGACGAACCTTTTATTTATTGGCACAATTTTTTTGAAAAAAATAAATAAACAGGACTTGCACAAAAGTTTTGCATTGAGGGCCTGCCTTAATTTGCATGATGCAAAATCTATGTACTATGTATTTATGGTAAAATAAATCATTTTGCACATTCTGAGACATTCTATCATGTCAGTTGTGAAGCAAAAGGGTTTTTAGTAGAATATTTCTCATAAGTTTGGCTGAGCTTGGTAACAGTTGTCCCATTATTCCTCTCAGGGCAGGGGTCCAGTGAGTAGTGTCCGCTTAATCATTTCAACACTGCTCCCTGAAAGGTGGAGTAGTTAATAGGCTAGTCGGTGATAGAAAGGCATTCCCTTGTGTGTGTGTTTCTTTAGGAGGGGTTGAGATCTGTAGATTCTATTTCAGACACAATTTGAAAATAAGAGTGAACCAGGAGGAAAGTTACACCTGGGCAAAACCATGTTAAATTTCAATTCATTTTATTATTTGCATACAGGGAGAATATTTAGATTTTGTCTATTGCACACAGCTGGGAAACATCCGCTCTCAACTCTAGTGCTGTTTGCAACAGATGAAATTGACCTCCCCTGCAATTCAACATGGTTTTGCCCAGGTGCAAATTGACAAATGTTTTCCTCTTGCTTTCGAATTCTGGATCCATCCCTTGTGCACACCTACAATGGTAACATAAGCAAGGATCAGCCCATTTGTCAATAGACTAAGGCTTGTTTTTTACCTCACTAAAAAGATAGCGCGCTAATACAGTTCTATTTATTAACATATTTAAAATCAATATTATGTGCTGAATAACAAGCTCCAATTTAAACATAACGTACAAATCCAGACTTATCACATATAGTATTCACGATCCCACGATCTTATCTTAATATAAAAAGTTAACTATGTTCTCAAAAAGGTCCTCCTATGTAGCACTCTGGGTCTCCTAATATAACCATTGTGGGGAATCAATCTTAGAATAATTTTGCTAAAATTAACGTGACATGATAAGGCGAAATAATTAAACTTTTCATCGGTGGTTAAACCACTGTTAGTAGTACTCCGTTTTGAATTATTTCGCCTTATCGTGTAATGTTCATTTTAACAAAATTATTCTAATAAAGATTGATATTTTTTATTTTCTAAAAATGTTTCTTCCCAGCAATGGTTATATTAGGAGACCCAGAGTGCTACATAGGAGGACCTTTTTGAGAACATAGTTCTCTTTTTTGCTTTTGTATCGTCTTTTCCTTCTTTGCACCTCCCTTATGCTTGGGAAGTGGCCCCTATTCATTAAGGTAGTGCCCGGTGATTCTCTTCCACGTTAAACTAATATTATAAAGTATAATAAGTCCCAATAATATAAGTCCCAATAATCCAGCATAGAGAAGGCCGTTACTAATTTGGTTATATGTCCTTATAGCTAATAAACTGTCCAAATCAGTTTGAAAGGTCAGTTTATCACTGTCACATATAGAACATCCAAAAAAATAGCTGTAGTGGCACCCAGTTAGCATTTTTATGTCAATAATTAGCAAAAAGTGTGGTACCCCTGGGGGTTGCAGGGAGTGGAGAGCACATTCCAAATTGGTGACAGTGATGTTGCTCTCATGCCTTTGTGGGACTATGCAGGCAGCATGGGTCTCGTGCTCAGATTTGAGTACATGATGACGTGGGAGATGTTGCTAGGCAACGGTCAGCTGGTGGAGGCGCGTTATGTAATGCAAGGGTGAATTTTCTGGAAGGTTCCATGTAAAGTGTGATGCGAAGGAAAAGGCTTGAGGGGTCAGTTGGTGAGAGCAGGAGTGACAACAGGGCAGATTGAGAGAGAGAGTCTGTAATGGAGAGAGCAGAAGTGACGGCAGCGCAGATTGAGACAGAGAGAGACAGTAACGGAGAGAGCAGAAGTGACGGCAGTGCAGATTGAGATTGAGGAGAGAGTCGGTAACAGAGACATCAGAAGTGACGGCAGCGCAGATAGAGAGAGTGACGGTAACGGAGAGAGCAGAAGTGACGGCAGCGCAGATTGAGAGAGAGAGAGTCGGTAATGGAGAGAGCAGAAGTGATGGCAGCGCAGATTGAGAGAGAGAGAGAGTCAGTAACGGAGAGAGCAGAAGTGACGGCAGCGCAGATTGAGAGAGTCGGTAATGGAGAGAGCATAAGTGACGGCAGCGCAGATTGAGAGAGAGTGACGGTAACGGAGAGAGCAGAAGTGACGGCAGCGCAGATTGAGAGAGAGAGTCGGTAATGGAGAGAGCAGAAGTGACGGCAGCGCAGATTGAGAGAGAGTGACGGTAACGGAGAGAGCAGAAGTGACGGCAGCGCAGATTGAGAGAGAGTGACGGTAACGGAGAGAGCAGAAGTGACGGCAGCGCAGATTGAGAGAGAGTGACGGTAACGGAGAGAGCAGAAGTGACGGCAGCGCAGATTGCATGGGCCAAATTTACTAAGCTGTAGGAACGGTAGAGTGGAGCTATTGCCCATAGCAACCAATCAGATTCTAGCTGACATTTTCTAGTATGTAATAGTAAAGTGTGAGCTAGAATCTGATTGGTTGTTATGGGCAACCTCTCCACTTTTTCTTTACTGCAGCTTAGTAAATCTGGCCCCTTGACTAGGCCTCATTTGTGTGGAGTTTGTATGTTCTTTCCGTGTCTGCGTGGGTTTCCTCCGGGTGCTCCGGGATCCTCCAACACTCCAAATACATGCTGGTAGGTTGATTGGCAGAAACATGAATTAACCCTAGTCTGTGTGTGTGTATATGTATATTGATGTGTTAGGGAACTTAGAATGTTCCCCCAATGGGGCCGTGTTTGATGTGAATGTGGCATATTCTCTGTAAAGCCGTACGCAATATGATGGCACCATATAAAAACCTGTTAAATAAATATTTCATCCCATTGTGTTAGCATTACATATTCTTGCCGTAATACAAGGCGTGGGAATGCTGCCTATGGATTGTGCACCTGTAAAAATATTAATATCATTCATTGTGCAAAATCATGCACTTGGGGCACAAAAACCCAAAAGCTCAATATAGCATTAATTGCAGTACATTAGAAACTATTTCGGAGGAAAGGGATCTGGGAGTCATTATTTCATGTGATTTAAAGGTAGCCAAGCAATGTAACAAAGCAATGAAAAAGGCAAGTCAGATGCTTGGTTGCATAGGGAGAGGAATTAGTAGCAGAAAGAGAGAAGTAGTGATGCCCCCTTAAAGATCTTTGGTACGACCTCACCTAAAATACTGTGTTCAGTTCTGGAGGCCATATCTCCAGAAGGACATAAATACATTAGAGACTGTGCAAAGAAGAGTAACTAAAATGGTCCATGGCCTGTATCACAAAACATACCATGAAAGGCTAGAGGAACTAAACATGTATAGCTTGGAGCAGAGAAGGGAGAGGGGGGATATGATAGCAGCTTTCAAATATATCAAGGGTTGTGACTGGCTAGAGGAGGGGGGCATTTTTCGAAGGCAGAGGTGTAATAGAACACAAGGGTATGAATATAAACTGGAGGGTGGTAGATTCAGATATGAGATGTGATGACCAATACAAGGATATGTTTTTCTTTGATAAAAAAGATAATACCACTAAAAAAACACCAATAAAAACATCATTAAAAATAGGAGAAAGTAACTCTCTGTTAGGTACCTTTCCTTATGTGGTACACCTGGGGGTTGCATGGAGTGGAGAACACATTCCAAATTGGTGACATTGATGTTGTTCTCACGCCTTTGTGGGAATATGCAGGCAGCATAGGTCTCGTGCTCAGATTTAAGTACATGATGACTTGAAAGATGTTGATAGGCAACGGTCAGCTGATGGAGGCGCGTTATGTAATGCAAGGGTGAATTTTCTGGAAGGTTCCATGTAAAGTGTGATGCGAAGGAAAAGGCTTGAGGGGTCAGTTGGTGAGAGCAGGAGTGACAACAGGGCAGATTGAGAGAGAGAGTCGGTAATGGAGAGAGCAGAAGTGACGGCAGCGCAGATTGGGAGAGAGAGAGTCGGTAATGGAGAGAGCAGAAGTGACGGCAGCGCAGATTGAGGAGAGAGTCGGTAACGGAGAGAGCAGAAGTGACGGCAGCGCAGATTGGGAGAGAGTGATGGTAGTGGTGAGAAAGAGAAGTGACATCAGAGCAAACTGAGGAGGGTATCGGTAGCAGTAAGAGAAGGAGAGTCAGCGGAGCAGATCGAGGGAAGTGTCGAGGATTGACAGTGGAGCAGATCGAGGGAAGTGATGGTGGTAGTGAGAGAAGAAGTGAGAGCGAGCAGATTGAAGAAAGTGGCGGTGAGAGAGGGAGTGACAGCAGAGCAGATTGGGGGGACGTGTCAGTCACAGTGGCAGAAGGATTATCATCAGAGTTGGTAAAAGAGAGAGAGAGAGAGCTGGAGTTAAGCAGGAGAGAGTAAAAGAGTGAGCAGTGAGAAATCGGGCATCGGAGAGCAGACTGCTGTTTGGGAGCGGGTTTTGTTGTACTATATTTAGTAATTTTCTTGAATTGTTTTGTATGTTTTCTCTAATTGTTGCATGCAATATTGTATTGTTTTTTGTGATTTATGCTTAAAATATTGTGTAAAAATTAAAATTGCAACATTGTGGTTAAGCAGAGAGTAACAATTGTAACTTACATATATTGTTTATTCAGAATAGTGAAGAAGAATTTATTATTATTAGAAATTGTTGTATTCAGCTGGTCAGATGTAAAACTTTAATGTTCTACTTATTCAACTTTTATTCTCTGTTTGTGAGTAAGAACAAAGTAATTTATAAAGTACTATTTTCGTTCTGTTAACCAGAATACGTTTTCTGCTGACCTCTCAAATTTTAAAAAAAATTGATTAAAACAAATTTATTCTGCTAAAGAATACTGGTGTGAAGTTACTTTGGGGTTTCTTTCATTGGCTCACCTCTCTGCCATCAATAGGAAAATGGCCCAAATCCAGAACCACGTTTTTGTGCGGACACGTAAAATGTACTGCGCATGCGCACGAGAGATGATACGCTACGTAACGTAACTCTGAGCGTATGGGCCATTTACGTATTATTTGCTTAAATCCGTACGTGTGGGTGTGACAATTTTACGTGAGACAAAAGTATGTCAAAATTACGCAATGTAGGCGGGGGTTTGGATTTAAAGTTTACAGTATGGGCGTGCTTAGCTGCGTAAGTCTGTGTTGCCCATGCAAATGATAGCGATTACGTGGCTAAAAGTTAAGGTAGGGTTTGAAAAGCAGAAATCGGTGAAAGTACGTACATTCAAGGGGTGTGTCTAGGGGAGTGTATAGAAGGTACGCACAACAGAGAAATCTCGCCACAACAAACAAGCTGCTCAATTACTTTTAAAGCAGCCATAGACAACTTGTGACACTCCACGGGCAAGATTTACTAAACTGCGGAAAAGGAAAAGTGGCGATGTTGCCCATAGCAACCAATCAGATTCTAGCTCTCACTTTCCTATTCTATACTAGAGAATGTCAGCTAGAATCTGATGCTATGAGCAACACCTTCATTTTTCCTTTTCTGCAGTTTAGTAAATCTAGCACCAGGTGTTTTGAAACTACAAATCCCATCATGCTTTACCAGGTATCAGCTATGCCTCTGGTATTTGAGCATGCTTGAGAGCTGTCATTTTACAACACCTGGGACCAGATTTACTAAGCTGCGGGAAAGGAAAAGGGGAGATGTTGCCTATAGCAACCAATCAGATTCTAGCTGACATTCTCTAGTCTATAATAAGAAAGTGAGAGCTAGAATATAATTGGTTGCTATGGGCAACATCTCCACTTTTCCTTTCCTGCAGCTTAGTAAATCTGGCCCCAGGCGTGCAGATGGTTTGTCTATGCCTGTTCTATAGTTAGGTGGACTGTCTTCTGACCATCCAGGTTTAATATATTTTTTGCAGGATCGACCATTTTATATCATGATTACAGTTTTTAGTGGTGTGTCAGTAATAAAGGCCTTTCATTGATTTATTTTATTTATTTATTTTCCAGACACTACAAAAATTGACTTGGCGTCCTCTCCTGAAAGGTAAGCTTTGCAAGCTATCAATATCCTTATGACCATAGTTAATAATGCTTGTTATTTGCATTTATTTATCTTTGAGCCTTGTATTGATTACTTGAAAAGATGTCTGTTGTCTATAGGCAGCCATTTTAAGATTTATCAGAATGCAGACATCTATTACTAGAACCGGTGGCATCCGAATGACAGAAGGCAGCCTATTCACACACTCTTGGTTAAGTCCTTACGCATGATCCTTTATTTATGCACCGGCCCCATTTTACTTGGGGGTGGGGCATAAAATTTTAGGCAGGATCCTGGGTATGGAAGAGCCATATGTGCGTGGGAAGTGTTTTCATCTTGCACTTAAGGAATATCGGATCACACTGGCGTAAATTCACTTCCGCTTTAGGGGTTAAGCAGGGTACACACTGGGACTTTACAAGCGATTTTAAGCGATAATCTTTCCAATCGTCCAATCAAAAGAGCGTTTCACCAGATCTCACCAGTGTGTACTGTCCACAGATCTCCTAATAGACACAATACACACTCAAAAGATATCTTTCCATGGTTGATCTGGCATATTATGAGCTCCAAAAGATCAACTCTAAAGATCACAGAGCGTTTCAAAAGATTTTTGAGCATCTTTGGAATGTACAGACTGGTCAGATATCTGCTGAAACGGTCTTTTGATTGGACGACTGGAAAGATCATCTTTTGAAAAAGCCCCAGTGTGTATCCAGCCTTACACACGCAGAGTTTACTGAAATATGCAACTGGTCCGATGTAAGCAGATCAAATACAATACAGTTCGGAAAGATCATCTTTTGAAAAAGCCCCAGTGTGTATCCAGCCTTACACACGCACAGTTTACTGAAATATGCAACTGGTCCCATGTAAGCAGATCAAATACAATACAGTTCATATACTATATATA
>WWET01001751.1:296290-316446 GCA_011038615.1 Limnodynastes dumerilii | reverse complement strand
CCCCAATCTAAGTTCTACATGGTTTTGCCTAGGTGCAGCCCCCAGTATTGTAATTCACTACTGGGTATAGCATTTATGATATATAACCAACATTAGACCTGTAGGACCAGATTCACCGATAAAAGGGAAATAAGCACTTAGCTCTGTCATGAATATATGGGACACATCTGGCTATGGCTGAGATATTAGAGAACTCACCAGCCTCAATTGCAATTCAATAAATTAAATTAACATTGGGCTGGATCCAGACTTAAGTGCTTGAAATTAGTAACTTCTGGGCTAAACCATGTTGATTGCAGGGGGTGTCAAGGTAATTGTATTCTTTGCATGCAGGGATATATCTTTGAATTGCTTACTGCACACAGATACTGACCAGCTTTACTATCACACTGTTATTTAGACTTGGGATAGGAAACATCACCTCTCAACTCTAATACTGTTTGCAACAGATGAAATATAGCTCCCCTGCAATCTACATGGTTTAGCCCAGGAGTAACTCATTTCAAGCACTTACTTAAGTCTGGATCCATGCCATTTAGCTTTATAGTGTACATGGAGCAACAGTGTACTCCAATAATGATGCCTGACACAGGATTCATTATTAAATTCTCTTTTTTTTTAAAGTGTGGTTTGATCTACTATAGATCAGCAAGGTATACAGAAAATGAAGTACTCAGAAGCAAGTTTTGTATCTTCATCACTTATGTGTACTTATGTGTACATTATTTTGAGGTATTTCTATACAGTTTTTCTTTATTATCTTCACAGGGCAAATCTGGACGCTTTTATAGAACCAAACGCGATCACATGATGTGCAAAGCTTTCTCGCTGGGCATTGCGTATTCCTCCACCATTGGAGGAATGGCCACACTCACCGGGACCTCCACTAATCTCATATTTATTGAGCAGTTTGAAACGTAAGTAGTGTTGTGAATGTGGGAGTATTGAACATAGAAACATAGAAATGGATGGCAGATAAGAGCCACATGGCCCATACAGTTTGTCCAGTTGTTTATTTAAAACTATACTGACTGCGATGTGTGCAGGATAGGCTGAGCATTTTGTTGGTGTACAGCATATCCTACTAACAGAGGCTTTTGTAACTTGTATATGGCCAACATTGATTTAGTTAGGTAGACCAGTGTTCCCCAACCTCAGTCCTCAGGGACCACTAACAGTCCATATTTTCTAGGTTTCCTTAAAGAATCACAAGTGATATAATGAGCAGCACCTGTGGAGCTTTTAAAATGTGACAGTTAGTAATGAACACACCTGTGCTCCAGCAGTGACACCTGGAAAACATGCACTGTTAGTGGTCCCTGAGGACTGAGGTTGGGGAACACTGAGGTAGACAATATAAAGGTGCATTAAAGTAACCGCTTATAACTGAACTGTTTGGGGCTGATTTAGAGGCGCACGCATCCAAATTACATACATTCAGGAGAAAAATATGGGCATGCCGCAAGCGATGAAAGGTGCATGCAATGGTTCCTCTGGATGCCTATATAAGTACATCACGCAGAGTACAAGCACAAAGCTGGCAATCTAAATGCAGCTGAGTGTGACCATATATGTTGCGCCAGGGCAGGGTAGTGCCCTGTAAATGGTATTTATTTCCATCTGCCTGCAGCTCTGTATTAGGTGCAATTGCATGATCGCACCTATATTGTACATTCACTGTGTCCTCCCCTTCTCATAGCGCAAGGGGGTGCAGCGCCACTGGAGTTCGGGTCTAGATCTCCCGGAATTGCTTGCGCAGTGCAAAAATCTTACAAAGACACTACGTGATTGGGCGTACGTTCCCCTCTGCATCGGCCCCATTGGCTTCCTAGGAAGACAAGAGGATATTCTCAGGGCTGCGAGTGAAATTTAAAGATAATCCCTTAACATAATTAAAGGGGCTCAAACTTAATCTAAAGCCTGACACATTGCCATGAGTTTTAAATTTGAACGCTCAGTAATTCGTTCCTCTAAGCCGTCATCCAAATCTGCTGTAACCCTGGTCAAGATGTAAACCTATCCCAAGAGATCTCTTATCTTGTTCCTCAAATTTTTTTTACAAATGTATGAACTTCTCATACAAACAGATTCCTTGTGTTTTAACAAATACTGGGTAGAATTTTTAGTTACAGGATACATCCACAAGTTTGTCTTCTGTAGAGGGGATTGAGTGTCCAGTAACTTTGCTTATAACATTCCGATCTTAACTAATGTTGCAATGCAAAGCTCTACAATAACGTGGTTGTACACTGCCAATCCCTGAAATAGAGCAATAAGAAATACACCCTTACTGACGTAGCTATTTTTTGTGATGTATAGCCTGAAATCATATCCGGTCTGTATAACCTTTAACAGACTTCAAATGATAAACAAAGGTCTTTTTTTGTTTAGTAATGTCACGAGGGTGTGTCGAAATTTCATGTCCTTTGTACCTAGTATAGGTCTGTCCACACAATAGAATAATACTACTGTGTATACTAGTAGTACAATACATTTTCAGTAGTAAACTTTGAAGCCTCAAGTAAACTATGTCTCAATTATACTGTAGTACAGATAAATATTTTTGAAGCAAATACAGTAATTTTATAATGGTTAAACCATAGAATTGCACCATGGTGTTTAATTATATTATAGTACATAACTTAGTGTGTAGTGCTAAAAGGAGAGGCCAGTGTATTAAACTACTACATACTTTATTGCAAAACCATAGAATAATACAGTAATACATTAGTACAATTGTAGACTGTCAACACCTAGTAAATTAGAGATCCCTTTTATATGTCCATTTGCACCTTATGCACACTGTATACCAGGACTGACCAATGTGTGGTTCTCCAGGTATTACTAAAGTCCCAGCATGCTTTGCCAGCCACCAACTATGCCTTTACAGAGACAGTATGCTGGCGATTGTAGTTTATCAACAGCTGGAGAGCTACAGGTTGGCCTGCTCTAGAACATTTCATGCTATATTCCCCACAATATAGAGAACTTGGTGCATATTTGAGCATATTGCAGAGAAACACTTCTCACAAAGCCTCTATGTTCTTCTGCAGACGTTATCCCGGGTGCCAGTTTGTGAATTTTGGATCCTGGATCGCCTTCTCCTTTCCCATCGCCTTCATCATTCTGATATTTTCCTGGATGTGGATCAATTGGCTTTTCCTGGGATTCAGGTAATTGTTTTGGTCTGGAAGGGAATGTTAGATGTTATGGACCAGATCTTCCTTAATTGAAGATAGGATCTGCAGGTAACGGATGCGTGGAATCTGCAAACACAGGTACCGCACATTGTAATTCCAAGACACACCCACGTATACACCCCATACATATCCCAATATACAGTGTTGGCGTGACTTTTATCTGCGTACCAATGTAGACTTAGGGCCCAATTCGATTTGCCGCAAAGACGGGACAAAGCGCACCGCAAGGTTTTTCCTGTCTTTGCGGAAAATTGAATGGAGCAGGCAAAAATTACAGTGGGCAAAATTCCTGGATTTTTATGCACACCTCTATGGGGTGCACATAAAAATACACAAATAAAAATTAGCGGGATTAGCTTCGCATCGCAAATAACGCGGGTTTGGGGTCGTATTCACAGATCCGTTTTTTACACAATTATACGGACGCGCATAGCAGGGCAACGCCCACAACACCCCCCTCTCCCGGCCTTGCAATCGTAGACTTGATCTTTAAGTATGTACTTACGTGCGTATATGTCTTCCGTGCCTACGATTCAGTATAACCGCGCCCTCAAACGTTCATTTAAATGCCTCCCCCCACCCACTTTCATGTAAATTTTCAAGTACGTATTTCTATGCTGCCCAACCGTACGTATGTCCCTAAGTGTGATTCACATGTCCGTGCCTAAAGCAATTACATGCGTATATGCAACGTAACATTTACGTAAATAAAGTTACTACACATGCGCAATTAAAACTTACCTAAAAATATGCACGCAACTCTGTGAATACGGCCTTTGGTCCTTTCTTTTTAGTACTTTCATATTGTCAGCTAATCGTTCGCATGAATCATAACCACCATTTCCTTTATACATAACCATGAACTATCCTGCACTTGCGCATGGATTGCTGGGGAAGAGAACCTTTCTGTATTGTGCTTGACTGTTATGTGTATGAACGCAACAAGCAAACACAGGATGGATCAGGCCCATTGTGTTTCATCCGCAATAAACTTTATTGTACCATTAATCCAAAGCAGACCTATTGAAGCCCTCAACTTATCCAGTGTTTATTTTGCAGTCTAAAAGAAATGCAGTGCTGGCGAAAGTCCAAGTCTCCAAGTGATGAGGATTCAAAGAATATTTTGAAACAAGAGTATGAAAAGTTGGGATCTTTAAGGTATATTTACTGTAGTAAAAAAAAAAAAAGTAAAAATTATTTATATTCATCAGATATACCCAGTGTTTATGCCTTGACCATAAATAAGGCTTCAAGGTTTTATAAGTATATCATTTAATTAATTTCCTGATCTTCGGTACTGGTTTGATACTGTTTTATTTCTATTGTAACAGCAGTTAATGTGTTGCACCATTATTCTGAATACTAAGTTTTTAAGACAATACATATATATTTTATGGGCCTGATCCAGAGCTACACTGGCCATAAGTACGGCCAGCGTAGCTCTGGAACACTCCCCAGACACTCCCCCCTGTGGCCGGCGTAATTACCCACTGTTTCATCGGCTGAAGGCTACCTTAACTTCAGCCGGCATAACAGTAGGTAATTACGCCGGCCACAGGGTCGTAACTGCCCTAACCTGCCCTCCCTCCCTCATTTACTTACCTTCCCCTGCCTTCCTTCTGTAACGGTTGCGTAGTTACGGCAAGGAAAGGCCCCCCTCGCCGTAACTACACAACGGTCAGGGACGCCCGATCCTAAGGATCAGGTTTCCTTAAATGCCGTTCTTACTCATACCGCCGCCGTAACTAGTGCGGTGGCCGTAGGTCTGGATCAGCCCCAATGTGTGTATAAGACTGTAATGCCCTTACTAACCTATAAAGCCATCAATGAATAATGCACCCACATACTTATCTTCACTTGTCTCAAGATCTTCACAGGACATACAGCTCTCCTCTACTCTAAACAAATGCTCTGAGTCCCGGTTACAGGACTTCTCCCGGGCTGCACCCACTCTCTGGAATAACCTTCCTCACCCATTAAGACACTCCACTACTCTCCTGAGTTTCAAGCGTTTCCTTAAAAGTCACTTCTTCAGACAAGTCACCAAATTACTCTGTTCAGCGCTGCGGACAGTATGTGACGCCATCATTGGTCTTTGTAGTCTAGATTGTTGTATTACAAGTTCTTGTTTTATGATTATACCATCGCTGAACATGCTTTACTATCCATATTTTACAGTTACCAGGAGGTCATGACACTTGTAATCTTCCTATTAATGGCCTTATCGTGGTTCACTCGGGACCCTGGATTTATCCCAGGTTGGGATTCACTGTTTGGACTGTGAGTTGTGCTAGGTGGTTACAATTATATATTCTTTACTGTCACCTATTCATGGAGTAATAGTTTTCTATTTTTTTTTGCAATACAATTGTATGTCATACTACACTCTATTACAATATATGGTTAACAAGCTACCTTTTATTTTATTCTTGAATATATTAATACATTCGCTGTCTTGCAAAAGTCTGTTAATTTACGAATGTGACTAACTTTCATTTGTATCACTCCCCTGCATGTGCACACTATAATGTCACTATACTGCCTGAATCCCATGCTGACGGTCGGCACGCTTACTTAAGTGTGAATCGGGGCCAACTTTGTTTTGAATACGATGGGCCGTATTCAGAGATCCGTCTGGCGATCGGGCCGCAAATATACGCACAGACGGAGCAAGTTACACCCACCAAAATCCCAGTCACTCCCCTTGCTTTCCCTGTGCAGACGTAAACTTAGACCTGCATTGACTTGCCCTAAGAAGCCGCACTAACTTCCAAGTGTAGGTATCGTCCGTGCGTATAATTCCAGCCCTACATCTGTAATCGCGCCAACTTTCCATCATTTGCATTTTGCAGTTTAATGGCTGAGGGTAAATAGGGTCTAGGGTCAGTATAGTTTTCAATAAACAAATGGGCAGACTAGATGGGCCATGTGGCTCTTATCTGCCGTCACTTTCTATGTTTCTATGTATTTAAATGCCTCCCCCCCGCCCATTTCTATGCAAATCCTTCCGTGCGTCAGACTTAGGTGCAGATTTTTCTACGCCAGATTCACAAGTCCGTCCCTTAGGCATATGGTATATACGTATACGTTAACGACGTTAAGTCTACGTTAACGACGTATAAAAGTTACAGTTGATCCGATCTTAAAAATATGCACGGAACTTTAGTAAAAAACGGATCTCTAAATATGGCCCGATATCTTTATTTGTGTAAAGGTTATAACTGAGGGTTTCTTTATTGTATGACCAGGAAAGGGTACAAATCTGATGCCACTTCAGCCATTCTCTTCGGCTTTTTATTATTTATTCTGCCTGGAAGGAAACCCAGCTGGCTGCGCTGTGGATCTAAGGGTAAGTAACCTAGTAACACAAGTGTGTATGTTTGAGTGTGTAACTCCTAGGGTCAGATTTACTAAGCTGCAGGGTTTGGAAAAGTGGAGATGTTGCCCATAGCAACCAATAAGAGTCTAGCTCTCACTTTCTCTTTTCGTACTAGAGAATGTCAGCTAAAAGGAATCTGGTCCTTTGTATTAAACTGTAGTTTAGAGTGTAGCCAGGAAACACTTCCTCTCAACTCTAATTCTGCTTGCTTATTTTAAATCCCCCACCCTGATTTGATTTGCTTCCCTTTTTGTTATTCCCAACTCTGTATCCTAATTGAATGAATGCTAAACAAAATCAATTGTATAAACAAATGTGTAATAACCTGTAGCAAACATGTACCTTGTATTCTTTGATATGGTCTATAGACTTTATACTAATTTCCTATGTGTGTTGTTCTGCTGCACAATTTATGTCCGTGTCTCTGTCCACTGTCTGCAAGTGTACAATTAGAGACTTCTAGGTTTTAACAAAGACCATGGAACATGACTATAGAGTGTATATTTGGGGCCAAATTTACTAAGCAGCGGGTTTGGAAAAGTGGAGATGTTTCCAATAGCAACCAATCAGATTGTAGCTCTCACTTTCCTATTACATACTAGAGAATGTCATCTAGAATCTGATTGGTTGCTATGGGCAGCATCTCTACTTTTCCAAACCTGCAGCTTCGTATATCTGGCCAATGGTCTGAAAAGAACCTCCACGCTATTTTTTGTTGCACAGGATTATCTTTTCTATGACTTATAAGAAGTGTTTGATCATTGTTTCATTTTAGGAAAGTCAAGAGTACCCCCTAAAACGGAGACCACACCAATGATCACCTGGAAGGAGTTTGAAGAGTGTATACCTTGGCATATCGTCATCTTGGTTGGAGGTGGTTTTGCTCTGGCCAAGGGATGTGAGGTTAGTCATTTTCTAGGGTTCTCAACCCCGTCCTCAAGTACCACTAACGGTCCATGTTTTGTAGGTCTCCCTGCAAAACCTGTGTAACTGTCAGTTATGAGCTCACCTCCAGCCAGGAGATTTAAAAAACTTGGACGGTTAGTGGTACTTGAGGACAGGGTTGAGAACCCCTGATCTAGATAATTGTGATAAGAATAGAAGGATAAGAATTATTGGTTGTTTGAAAGATAAACCGGGTTTGCATATGATTATTGTGCAGTGTATGGCTGGGTACACTTTTCCAGTGCTGTCCAGTCTGGCTTAGATAAGTGTGTACTCCTTTTGGGCAGTATTCATAGAACCGTGTCCATAAAGGAACGCAATTATACGCACGGCCAGTGCAGGCCAAACCCCCTCACACCCATGACACTCCCCTCTCTCTCGGCCGTGCCGTCGGTGATTTCCGCCTCCATAGACCACTTGTAACTTTCTGTGAGCAGTTGCGTGCGTATGTGTCCTCCATGCGTGCGATTCATGTTAGTCCCGCCCACATACCTTCATTTGAAATGTCTTTCCCCGCCCATTTTTATAAAAATTTTCACGTGCGTATTTTTGCCTCGCATATTCGGACATATGTACTCAAGTGCGATTCACAAGTCCGTCCATGAGGCACTTACACGTGTATAGTCAATGTAAACTAAGTACAAATAGTTACTACGCAGTTGAAACAAACCTAAAAATATGCACGCAACTCGCTGTGAAAACGGTTCTCTGAATACGGCCCTATAATCTTATGTCCAATCCTGGTTGGGTCAAATGATTATAAAAATGTGCATAAAAAATTAGGAGACACCAGCGCCAATCTCCTGACCAATTTACATGTGTGTACGCTCCGGTGACTGCTTCGTCTAACTCTTCGCCTGAGTCATGCAGCAGCGTCATCTTTGAGTGTGATCTGGCAAAGATTGTAAGTGTGTGTACAGTGACGCAATCCTTGAAGGAGATCATTTCAGCAGGTGCAGCTCAGAGGTCTGCTGTAGAATTGAGTGTTGTATCTGTGACCTTGGTCTACTGGAGAATTGTGTAAACAGACATTAGACAAGTGTGTACCCAGCTTAACTGATCATTATTTCTCTCTCATCTCATCTGGGGGACACTGCACAATCAGTATTATAAATGTAGATTACAAAAGATTGCTGAGAAGCTTTAGACTCACCTTGATACCGTTTCAAATCCTTGACTGCTTTACCTCGTAGGTATCTGGCCTTTCCGTATGGGTCGGGCACAAGATGGAGCCTCTAAGCAGTCTGCCGGTCTGGGTGATTGTGTTGATCGTCTGTTTGATGGTAACGTCTGTTACAGAGGTGGCAAGCAACCCAGCCACCATCACCATATTCCAACCCATCCTTTCATCCCTGGTAAGGGCTTACCATTAACCACGTCACAGATATTACAATAATATACTAAATCTATATAATATATCTACTAATCTGCTTTACATAGAAACAAAGCCTGATGACCGATAAGTACCACTTCTAACATCTAGTCTGCCCATTTTTTATTTGTTTAAAGCCATGATGAACTCAAAACCCAGCATGTTTAAATTACTCCAATGTATTAACCTCTACCACCTCTAATGGGAGGCTATTCCATTTATCTACTATCCTTCCCGTGAAGTGATGTTTCCTCAATTTTCCTCTAAACCTACCACCCTCCGGTGTCAGTCCATTGAGTTCTAATTCTTATCTTCCTTTGAAGAATGCACCTGTCCTGTGTCTGGTTAAACTAGTTTGATATATTTAGAAACTTCCGTCATATTTTCCCCTCTCCCTTCTCTGCTCCAGGCTATACATGTTTAGATACCTTACCCTCTCTGGGTATGTTTAGTGGTAAAGGTTGCATCCCTCCTGACGCGTATTTTTATATATACACATACAATATTTAGCTTTTAGGGACTGTATTCACACCTAAGAAGCCGACGCTCCTTAAGTGCGGATTCTAAGTAAATGACCTACTGCGCTTGCGATGAGATCCAACAGGTGTGAAAAAAATAGCAAAACAAGTGACGGCGCTTCCACTAGTCTATAAACCATAGCTGTCAATAATGGGGCCTAACCCACAAGAGAGAAAGTAATACATATACATTAAGATAGCGTTGAGAAATACACAAAAAAAAAATCTATTGATTTGTGATGGTTGAAAAATAACAACAATGGTGCAATCAATAAAATATTTATTAATACTCAATTAAAATATAGATTTACATATCTGGTTTCTCATAAGATCAACACGTATTGGAGACATAGAGGGGCTGATTCAGAGTTGCACTTACACCTTTTTTAGGTGCAAGTGTAGACCTGAGCAATACCATGTTGAATTGCAAGGGGAGGCAGATTTAAATTGTAAAACCATAATAAAAATTAAAAACATACATAGAAACATAGAAAGTGACGGCAGATAAGAGCCACATGGCCCATCTAGTCTGCCCATTTGTTTATTTAAACCTATACTGACCCTAGACCCTATTTACCCTCAATTTGGTTTACAATTTAGGATACCCTTATATTTATCCCAAGCATGTTTAAATTGTTCTACTGTATTGGCCTCAACCACCTCAGATGGGAGGTGAAGTTTCTTAGCTCAACTCTATTTTATAGAATAAACCTTAATCTATGCAGTATTTTAGTTCTATGTGTAAAAGTAAAGTATTTTCCCTGCATGCTAAATTTTTTACATTAATTAACACCCCTCAGTTTGGTTTAGCCGAGCTGTACACTTGCACCTAACTTATGCTATAAAATAGAGTTGCGCTAAGAAACTTCACCTCCTAAATCTAATTCTGGTTTCCTAATTTAACATTGCCTCCCCTTGCAAATCAACATGTCTATGCAGTATTTTACACTTGCACCTAACAAAAAGGTGTAAGTGCATCTCTGAATCAACCCCATAAAGTGCGATAGCATGTGGGATAGATACTACTGCTAGATGAAATGAGTTCTTCAATATCGTATGAGTGAATAACAAGCTAGTCCACAAGCATCAAAAGGTCACATACATAAACAATAATTCACAGGCTAAGACAGGACACATAAGAGGTTACCCAACTCCTTTGGGACGATAGAGGTCCTCCTTCGTTTGTCCGAACACACACCGAGTCCGCTTTGTATGGTGTCGGGTGGCCAGCCCGGCACAATCTCACCACTTGTTATGACCCGTGGGGATCCCAGCAATTACCAGGTGGAAGCTTCCGTCGTGGAACGATATTCAAACGCTTTGCTGAACAATGCCACAGGATTAGAGCACCTCATTACTCGCAATCCGCTATAACCATTTCATATGGACCTTCTCACTCGTTAACTGCAAGGAAAAGCAGTTTCATTAGTCGTCGGTCACAGAACAAGCAACGATATGTCCCACAGCAAAAACTAAAAGCACGTAGATTGTCTCCATGTTATTCACTCATTCGATATTGAAGAACTCATTTCATCTAGCAGTAGTATTTATCCCACATGCTATAGTACTTTATATGTCTCCAATACATGTTGGTCTTATGAGAAACTAGATATTTAAATCTATATTTTAATTGAGTATTAATAAATGTTTTATTGATTGCACCATTGTTGTTATCTTTCAACCATCACAAATCAATAGAATTTTTTTAGTGTTTTTCTCAACGCTGTGTTAATTTATATTTCCAACAGGTGTGAGACAATCTGTCTGCAATTTTGTCTCTGACTTAATTGCTGTGCTAGAAAGTCAGCAATGTTGTAACACACATGCGTTTAAGGCAGGCTTTGCCAACCTGTGGCTCTCCAGGTGATGTGAAACTACAACTCCCAGCATGTTTTACCTGCTTGGGTAGTTTCACAACACCTGGAGAGCCACAGGTTGGCAAGGCCTGATTTAAGGGACATTTCCCATGGTGTTACCCAAAATGACAGGTTAAATTAAATCTTTCATTATTTTGATTGTCTGCTCAATGCCAGACCTATGGAGAGCCCAAAGATTGGCCTCTTAATAGATGTATAAATACTATTATATAGTTGCCTACAACTGAGTGTAAGAATTATGTCTATTTTTCCCTATGTTTAAAGTTTGCTTCTTGTTTTGGAAAGTTTGTATACTTTTTAATTATTTATTTTTTGTAAAATTGTATTGACTATATCTGTAATATGTGCTCAGCACTGAATAATATATTTTAATAAACTTCATACTATTGACAGGCCCTCCAACATGACCCATTCCACTAGATACAAAATACTCTGTCCCTGACCTTCCAATTGTCACACATTTTTAACATGGGTGGTTACCTTAGCTACTCATTTTTGGAAGCTCAGAAACAGAGTGTTTTGCACTTAGTGGAATGGGTCACGTAGGAGGGTCTGTCCTGAGTGTTTCACTGACAGGAATTTCATAATAACATGCACTTGTTTTGTTTTTTTCCTTGCTTGAAAGGCTGAAGGAATAGGAGTAAATCCTCTCTTGGTCATTATCCCAGCCACAATAAGTGCTTCCTGTGCTTTCCTTCTACCTGTTGCCAATCCTCCAAATGCCATCGTATTTTCGTATGGTCACCTGACTGTGCCAGACATGGTGAGTAGATTGCAGATGCAGGAATCGTATGTAATCATATTTAACTGACTGGAACAAGTTGAAAGGACCATTTTAACTGATTAAACTAAAAATGTAGGGGCTGATTCAGAGCTGCACTTTTTTTTAGGTGCAAGTGTAGACCTGAGCCCAAGTTGAAATGCAAGGGGAGGCAAATTTAAATAGTGAAAGCATAATTAGAGTCTAGAGGTGAAATTTCTGTCTTAAAGACGGCATATACGCAATCTACGTAACAAAACGATACGTAGATTACGTAAAATAGTTAATACACATGCGTAGTAGCTATTATCGGTAATTTAAGGACGTATGTGGGCCTTTTTTTCTGTATGTGTAATACGTCTGCGGTTGTGAATCTGGGCCTTTGAATCTGCATCAGTCTACAGGGATGAAAATATTATTCCACCCAAAACCACTATCATGACTTATTAATGTTGCTAATTAAATAGCTCCTTAAATGTTTAAATGCTGTTTTCTTGATTGTGTAGTTCATAAAAGCAATATATAATTTGGTCATGATCTCCCCCTGGTGGGTAAAATACAGAATTGCCAGCAAAATTATTTCATTGTAAATAGCCACCTCTGAACATTGTGCCTTCATTTACTCAGCACTTAAAGAACAACAGGAAATATCATGATTTTGGACAAGACCACATGTACAGCATGCACGGCTCTGCTAAACTGGGTACATTACTCTCTTTAGCACCTCTGAGCTTTGCAGGCCACGCCCCCTCTCTGTCCATCTCCGCCATTTATCCTTTGTAAGGTTCTTTGACTCTGCAATCCCACATTGTGACAGAAATCAGGGCTGATCCCGGCAAATCGAGGTACAAGGCAGTAGAAAACATAATTTACTAAAAAAAAAACCTGTAATATTTTAGTAGAAACAAATAATATATAAAATTATGTGAAATTGCATTTCTGGATCTATAAGCGTATAAAACGATGAATAATTTTATGTCAATAATCATTTTAAATTTATGTCAAAATGCTCTGTTTAATGGTCTAGAATGCTGCCATTAATTTACTTCAGTTTAAATTTTTGATGTAGCGGGGTGAGACAATGGTGGGTAGGGGGAGGGGCAGATAATCTTTTAAGAGATATAGGGCTGCTTAAAGAATCAAACTGTAATGGAAGAACAGCCAGATGATGTGAGACCAAGGGTCTGATCCAAACTAAAATGCAAAATAAAAACATCCTCTGTTTGGGGAAAAACCAGACCCAAATAATCGTTTGTTTAAGAACGATCCAGATTCAAAGTATTTCTCCGCTCCACACACAAATGCGGTCACATAACAGCTGATCTCAGATAGGAGGTTATTCCATTTATCCACTTATCAACTAACCTTTCAGTGAAGTCATTGCTCCACACGTTTCCTCTGAAACCTCCAACTTTCAGTTTATACACATGCCTCGTCTTCTAATACATCGCTTCCTTTAAAAAATGTCACCCTCCTGTTCCTGCTACACCCCTTGATATAGTGAAAGCTGCTGCCATATTTTCCCTGTCCCTTCTCTGCTCCAAGCTATACAGGTTTAGTTCCTCCAGCCCAGGCCTGT
This sequence comes from Limnodynastes dumerilii, assembly GCA_011038615.1. Taxonomy (NCBI): domain Eukaryota; kingdom Metazoa; phylum Chordata; class Amphibia; order Anura; family Limnodynastidae; genus Limnodynastes; species Limnodynastes dumerilii. The sequence goes on along the minus strand of WWET01001751.1, from coordinate 302,816 downwards.
CCAATCTCTGGCTCTCCAGGTGTTTTGAAACTACTGAAACTTGTAGTTTCACAACACCCGGAGAGACACTGATTGGCCAGGCCTGCTCTTACCTTTCTTTGCATGTTTTGTGACACGTGCCATGTACCATTATAGACGCATAAATACACTGCAGTATCGGGTGCACGTCTCGCTCTGTATCACAGATGTCTGAATGTTGTGCTCTGTCCTGTATTTTCTGAATTTCATTAACCCATTGTGTTGCCTCTCATTCACAGATGAAAGCCGGGCTGGGGACAAACCTCATCAGCATGATGGCATTATGGTTTGGACTTTACACTTGGGGAATACCTATGTTCGACTTGAACACCTTTCCGGACTGGGCTTCGCACAACACATCGGCACTAGCTACACCATGATAGGCTCTTCTGTCTAGACTGCTGATGTGAAAAATGCTCATTCAGATTGACTCCATGGTACCTACATGACCAACTTGTGTTCTCCAAATGTTAGACTGAATATTCTCTCTCAGCTTCCTATTGGCTAGTCTGGGAATGGCTGTCTGGACAGGGGGAGCACACAGGCTGGCTACGATTATGGTTCAGGAACAAATATTGCAGTAATGTAGAGATCGGTTTAGCAACTGGATGTTTAATGAAACATGAGAGCAAGTTTTATTAATGCTGATTAGGCAGACGCGAAATATTGAATACATTTAAAAAAAAAAAACTATGGGTAACAAAACTGCTGCTGTGTCCACACAAGGGCTTGATAGTACACGGACTGGTCCTCTGGATACCGCTGACCTTCTCTGTCAGCGACCACCTCCTTTTCTCTATTTTGGACTTCCTAATTAAGCCGAGCTTCACTGGAAAGGTTAATTCAGCCATAAAGATATGGCCATCTTGATGTCTAATTAATAGAAAATTAGGAAAATAGAAGGAATAACAAAGGGAACATCAGCCTACTGTGACTGTTTGGACTTTCTACTCATATGCAATGGCTAAATAGACTCCATCTACTCTCTTGTATGTTGTAAAATATGAGAGCGACACATCTACCTTCATAATTCTAGAGTGTTAAACCCAGGAAAGAGTATCCACAGGCTATATAACTCAAAGGCTGACTCTAATATTTTTTCCATGTTCTCACAATGATACAAACTCAAAAAGAACTGCTATATGTAATTGAGAAATACTGCTCTAGGGGTATTGAAGATGAGATTTGACAGTCCCAAATATATATGGCTGTGTTTTAATCCAAGAATGAAAGGGAAATGTAGATGTGGTATCCCACATTATAAGCATTGATGCCCGCTTATTGTAACTGTTCGTGGGTGATCTTCAGTGATCACACGTTCTCTTAATCTGAACTCTATTAGCATAACTGGAAATAAAAATTAAATATGTTTAGAAGTTCTTTTGGTAGTCAAAGGACTGGGTCACAATTTTGTATCTGCTTAATAATCACACAGATTTTTTTTGCTATTCCCTGCAAATCATGACGATATGGTTTGCAAAGACGAATCTGCACATTGAAAGAATGAGATAATGTTACGCAAAGAGAAGGAACATTTTACACTCCTCTCCTACCATCTAAAGATTTTAAACTGAGAAAAAGCTTTTATTTTTAACTTTCCCCCATATATCCTATCTCCAATCCTAGATCTTCAGCTATACAAATGCAAAGCAGAAATTCACCACTGTGACACAGCCCTTGATCCCTCTCCACTTTACCCAGCTGTTCATATCGGTGCTAATACATAGGTTTGACTTTGCTTGATAACTGACCTCCTTCCCCATGGTAAGCAGTTCAGTGCGGGACTCGCTGACAGCTGGCAGGGAAGAGGTTAACACTGTAGTAACAAGAGGTTAATATAATTACTACTGGGAATGACTGTAACCCCTCTGTAGGACAGGAGCATGAACGTAAAGCTGTTTCCCCTGATCTTTAAAGCTTTTATATGCTCTTGTTGAACTGGCATTAATGGCTGGCTGTGAACAGCAGCTGAATGCCAGAACCATAATACATTGGCATGTGCTGGACAATGCTTTTTTTTTTTTTTATTTGCACAGTAGGATTAATGAATTGCATTAACACAGGTCGATTGCACAAATGTCATGTTTTGGGAGGTTTTGTACTATAAATTATGTATCTTATTAAAAGGGAGTTACGATCATGGAACTCCTAAGTGTTTAATAACAATAATTTTCAATAAAATGCAACGATTGTATTAAATCCTTTTCTTCTCATTTTATTTTTCTGGTTGATGTTGCTGGACAGAAGTGTATGCAAGTTTTGAGCGACCTCATAAACAATGTCCCATATAAAATGTTTTTCTATTAATATCTTTGAAATAATGGACTGGATAAAATTTTACGTTACCACTGCGCACATAGCTCCACTATATGCGGATCCCCGATGTATCCAGCCTTCCGAGCATGCAACGGGAAACCACAACCTTCGCATCAACAAACTTACGATCCATGAACCCTGCCTTAATATTTCTGACCAAACCTCACTTAAAATATTTACGACATGTAAATCCATAAAATTTAAACACCACCCTCATTTTACCTATCATAAATGCCCTATGCCTCCGCCTTTCGAACCCCGCCTTCGGAAAGACTGCCCATACGTAAGTCCCAGATCAGTAGGCTCCAGATCCTTACTGGTAGTGACACCTGTGTGTATGCAAAAGGTGGTCGTTTTTTGATTTTTGCACTCCAAAAACAAACATTATTCTGACATTGGGCCTGATCCAGAACAACGCTTCGGAGCGAATTTACGCGTGGCAGAGACGTAAAATCGCTGTTTTGTATGCACTGCGCATTAGCGTAATTGTGAACGTATGGGCCATTCACATATGTGTCACGTAAATACTTAAGTGTGGGCGTGCCAATTTTACGTTAGTCCAAATTACGTCTGAAATACGTGAAGTAGGCGGGGGTTGTATTTAAAGTGTACAGTATGGGCGTGCTTAGCTGCGTAAATTCGTCTAGCACATACGTACGTGTGCGTATGAATGCGGTTACGTTAGCAAAAGTTAAGGTAGGGTTTGGAAAGCGTATCTTGACAAAATACGTACATTCAAGGGGTGTGACGAGGGGAGTGTAACGAATTTACGCGCACGAAAATACGCTACGAATAAACATACGGCAAACGTAGTTCTGGATCTACCCCATTGTATGAATGTCGATACAAATAAACGCAACAGGATTGTTTTCCTACAATAGGAGTCCATAATTTGTAAGGGTATTTAATGCTTTATAATAGAGCGTCTGAAATATTTGAAGAGACTGAAATTACTTGTTGAATAATTGATATTTGAATCTGGATCAGTTTATTAGGGACTGATTCAGAGATGCACTTACACTTTTTTTTAGGTGTAAGTGTATAGCTTGGCTAAACCATTTTTCAAAGTAAGGGGTGTTAATTCATGTAAAAATGTTTGCATGCAGGAAAAAAACATTATTTTTACACACAGAACTAATATACTGCATAGCTTTTATGTTTATTCTATAAAATAGAGTTGTGCTAAGAAACTTCACCTCCTAATTTTAATTCTGGATTACAATTTAAATCTGGCTCCCCTTGCAATTCGACATAGTATTGCTCATGTCTACACCTACACCTAAAAAAAGGTGGAAGTACAACTCTGAATCAACCCCTTAGGCTCTATTCACTTATGATTCATCTGGAAGCAAAAGTGTTTTTTAAAGTTCAAAGTGCACATTAGCTCCAGCGCACTTGAATTTTAATATATATTAATATCAATATTGCACATACAACATTTGCAACTTGTGGTTTACTATTGAAATTATGAATGTTTTTTATTTGTTTAGTTAATAAATATACGGTACTTTTTTACATTTATTAAAGTGTGGTATAATTAACCTTAGCGCATTCTTAAAACTTTTTCTATTGTTATATTGACCTTTGTGTCAAAAAAGTCTTACACTAACACTAATCATTATCACAGCCTAACCCTAAGATGCAGTATTATACTCGCTTGTCCATGTCACATCGATTCCAGAAGTGTAGATCAGGCATCAGATTCTAGTTTAGAAGTTTTGGTAATTGTGACGCCTATTTCCCATAGTGTAAGTTGGTCCTCTGTATCGATAACACGGTAAGTAAATGGTGACTAAATCTGGTTGGAGAAACTACATATCATCATGGAATTAATTCATGGTCAATGACTATATTTCTGGACATTGGCTTTAAAATAAACACGTCTTCACTCACATTTGTTTTGGCACATTAAAAGCATGTTTCTAAAGTTCACGAAAGAGAAAAAGAGGCAAAATAAACAAGAGTACTCATTATTATTATTAATAATAATCAACACACTTATTTATACGGCGCCTCAAGTTGTCTACAGCGCTTTACAGAAAACATTAGGCATTCACACAAACACACACACGATAATTTTATTGAATAAGCAGGCAATTAACCTATTAGTATGTTTTAGGAGGGTGGGAGGAATTCGGAGCACCATGACTGGCGTACTCCTTTATATAACACAGTAGATTGGTTAGGAATTTATCCTAAAAAAAACCCACAGTAATCGGGGTAGTAGTCATCAATTATGCTTTTTGGTTCAATTAATTTTACTATTAAAATCCCTTAAATTTATTAATATAATAATAATGGACCAAATCCAGAAGTACGTACAACCAGGTATTGCGATTACACTGTGCATGTGCGGGGTATGCCGGTTACACATCAGAAAGCGCTACGAATTATTCTCAGTTACTCAAAGTACCTCATTCCGACTCCAGGGCTGACGCAATGCAGTCCACGGGGGATTGCGGTGCAGACCAGTGCCAGGCTGGAGAGGTGCTCATCCCCCGCTGCACTAGGGTGATGCGTATAGCATATAGGTGTTGTGAGGACGAGTCCCTTATACACAAAAGCTAAGGTAAGGTTATGGGCACCGAAGCTTCGTATTTGCAAGGGGACCACACTTGGTGTATGTAAGCTTCAGCTGCAGAGACTTCCGAGCACTGGGCTGGATCCAGACAGAAGTAAGTGCTTGAAATGAGGTACTCCTGGGCTAAACCATGCTGATTGCAGGGGAGTCATATTTCATGTCTTGCAAACAGTATTAGAGTTGAGAGGTGATGTTTCCTATCCCAAGTCTAAATAATAGTGTAATAGTAAAGCTGGTCAGTATATGTGTGCAGTAAGCAATTCAAAGATATATCCCTGCATGCAAAGAATACAATTACCTTGACTCCCCCTGCAATCAACATGGTTTAGCACAGGAGTAACTAATTTCAAGCGCTTACTTAAGTCTGGATCCAGCTCGCTGTGCGTATTTAGTTTCAGAATCCAGTCCGATAATTGTAACTATGCGATGTTACTATTTTTGCTTTGCTAAAACAAATAGGATAAATAAGAAGATTGTTTCTAAACATGGTATATATATTTGTAAACACAAACTCATAAAAATCTCTTGCATAGAGAAGGAATTAAGTTTCAAATATAACATGGTAATGTTACAAAATGTGGTATTTCATGAAAGTTACAAATGTGTTAAAGCACTTCAATGTTAAAATTTCGGTTATGTTATACCTTTTAGTGCAGTGTTGTGGGTTTTCTGCTAGGGGGCAGCAGAGCGTTTTCATTATTGCATTTCAAAGACTGTTAATATGAAGGGGACTTTTTCTCAAACAAATTTTGTAACTATGGAAATAAAATATGTCAGGTTAAGTCCTTATAATGAGACAGGTTTTAACATTTTATTATAATTTTTTTGTTATATTATTGTAATGCCCCTTTTTTTTTCAGGGGCCAGCTTACTAAACTGCGGTTTACCAAATTTTTTGGGCGGTTTGTCATTTTTTAAAGCACAATATATGACGCACAGGCCCAGGCATCTTGGCATGCTGGCACTTCTGGTACTATAAGACACAACATGCCTTGCCAGCCATGGGCATGCTGTGCTTTGTAGAAGTATAAACACCAGCATACTATGCTGTGCCCTGTAGTTAGACATAAGAAAGGGGTTTTTGTAAGTTGGTGTATTTAACGACTGTTTTTTGGGAATTGTCGGTCTTTTCTTAGTGTGTTATGTGTAATATTTTTGTGTATTGCATGACAATTATATTAGAATTGTTGGGGTATTTAATCATAATCTAGAGGCTGGAGGCCATGTATGTGACGGGTCAGGCTGTGGATGTAACGGGTCAGGCTGGGGGCTAACAGGTTTTTGGGCATGCTGATGCTTGTAGTACTACAAGCATCAGCATACCCTGCCGGCGCCATGTTGTTGGTCAGTGAAGTTGGGTGTTGCATTGCGGTATTTTTTAACATGACAGTATTTTTACTGTCCAGGATTGTCATTGTAGGTCATTTTTACGTGCCGGGATTGTCATTGTAGGTCATTTTTTACGTGCCAGGATTGTCAGTGTAGGTCATTTTTATGGGGCGGGATTTTTACTGGCCGGGATTGTCAGTGTAGGTATTTTTTTGTCGTGGATGCATTTTAAATTGTCGGGAATTTTTGGTGCCGGGATTTTGAACGTGTCAGGAAAATGAG
>WWET01001751.1:268774-279003 GCA_011038615.1 Limnodynastes dumerilii | reverse complement strand
TGTATTCTATTCAAGAAGTGCAAGTTCAGTCAGTGAATAGGTAATAGGTCTTTAATATCGTAGGAGTCAGTGATAATGAGCACGACTTGTGAGCTCCTTTAAGACCACGTGCAGCACCGCTGAGGACGGGTGGGCGCCGGTCACGGCTCCCGATCTTACACCTGAGGGAGGCTTCAGGTTTTGGCGGGACCGCGGCGGGAAAGACTTGAGACGACAATACAAGAAGCTTCCGTGGTCCTCTGCCATTGTCCCTCAGTATAATTATTTGAATATGCTCTACAGAAGGTGTTTTGCATTTGGCTATTTAAAGTTCGTTCCTAAATTATGATTTGCCCTCAGTATGAATCAGCAGGGACCAAAATGCATCTGAATGTTTTCCCCGTCCTCCATTGTGTATGTTCCTTAGCACTTTGCGGGCACATTGCTTTGTCACTGGGGAGATGGGTGTTTATATTTGTACATAGCTGACACCCTCATCAACAACTGTTCTGATCTGTTTCCTGGCACTTTTAACCAATAATTGAATATTATTAATTAATAAACGATTGACTATTATTTCATTGATACATTTTAAGATCAGCCATACTAGAAAACCCTACCATACAAAACCTATATATTTAAGGAAAACCTTAAATATATATAAAAATATATGAAAAGTCCACAACTAATTTAAATACACATATAAATACACTCTATTTCTAACTATTAATCAGTAAAATGTAATATTGCTAAAAAAAAATATGTTGCCTATATTTAAATTTATAAAGTAAAAAACATTTTCAAGATAGTTTTCTTTTGAGTAAAGCTGGGTACAACCTACATATAATTTCACACAATTTAATATTTTAAAAGATATGGCTAATAATTTAAAGTCCAGATGAACCTGATGATTCATGCGTATACACCGACCCAATTTACTGGCAAGATCTGTGATTTTCATTTCCCATACCCCTAGCCAGGAATTAGTTGCAGAATCATTGGACAGAGAGTTTGGACTGCGAACACACTTCACATTTGAAATGATTCATTAATCAGTAAAATTAGTATGTTTAAAAAATCAAACCATGGAATGGTTCTTCTAAATGATTATGCATGATCGTTGGTGTAGACACACTGGGCCTGATTCAGAGATCTGATATTAACGATAGTTAGGTGCGTATATTTAGGGTCGGATCGATTTGCATCAACTGCGCATGCGTAGTAATAGTGCAACGCCGTCTACGTTGAAGATAGGGTCAGAAATGCCTTAAGGTCGGACTTGTGAATCTGTCGGGAACAATTGCGATCCTAAGTCCAGTGGAAATATAGGAACCGAAGGATTTGCATAAAAATGGGCGGGGGGAGGCATTGAGATGAGGGAAAGTGGGCGCGCTTACAGACTTAGGACCCTAAATATACGCAACTAATACACATAAGGTCGGAAGTTACTGCAGCCAGATAGGGCAAGTCAATGCAGGTCTAACTTTAGGTCCGGCCGCTGTTTGCAAGGGGAGTGACTGTTTATTCAGTGGGATGTAACCTGCTCCTACCTGCCACTTAGATGCGTATATTTGCGATCCCATCGCCGACGGATCTCTGAATCAGGCCCACTAATAGTGAAATAACACAATTTTTCATAAGATTTGCATGATAATCAGGTGAAATACATGTATGACCTGATCCAAAGTTATGCCAAATGCCCTGCGGATGTGCAAAACAGAATCAAGCACAAAAAGATGGGCGTGTTGCTGCCCACCCGCTTGTTTCTGCAACCATGTGCTCCGTGCTAGTGAAAAGAGGAGTTCCACTATATTTAAATTATAAAGGGGGCTTGTTTAGTGCTGTTGGAAGTGCACGTAGCTTGCCAGACTCCATGTGCTTTCACCTAAATTTTACACCAGCTTGGAGCTTGTATAAGTGTTAAACAGAATGTATTTTTATTTATTCAATTATTAAATGGTCCTTTTTTTTAGTTTAAACACATTCCTAGACATGTTTTTATATTATAATGGTTAATTGCAGCATAACATTTTTTATTAACATAAAATACACAATTGGTATTTTTTTTTAAAGCCCGATAAGCAGCAGATTGACTCTTTTTTTATAGTCAGCTATTAGTTACCAGGCTGTAGTAATATATTTAGGGCTTTCATTTGATTATAAATAAAAAACACATTTGAAACATGCAAACGCTTAGGCTGTTGCGTTACACCTCGCAGTCTCTGTCTATACGCATCTGTTTGCATGTTGCAAATGCATGCACCTTTTCTTTACATTCTATCCAGAGTTGCAAAAGTCGCAGCTTTGGATAAGATGCAGGCAGAGTGGACAGTGAATTTGCGCATCCCTACATAGCGTGTACCCTACGTAACACAATAAAATAAAGCTATCTATTTGGAATGACATTTATAGATGTAGAACTATTTATATTTGTATCTCTCAGCAGTCACACAGAGCATTAAGTACATGTGTTTTTTATCTTGAATTTTTACAGGCCATTTTGATAATGGATAAAGATGAATGGATAATGAATGAGAGTACTTACTATACATTAAAATCTTCTTCTGAAACTCTCCTTCCTATGCAGTTCTTTGAATTTAGAACACATTTGCTTGAGGCTGTAGAAGAGCTACGCATGGGAAGGGTAGGTATAAGGTATAATTTTGTCGTTTTTTTTTTTGCTAATTTCGTAAAACGTTTAAATGTATCTTTTATTTATGCATGCTTAAAGCTTTAACCATGTAAAATATTTGCACTCTGCAGATATTAGCATGCTTGACTTCATAATGTTTTTAGGGAGCAGAGTGCAGGAAATTGCCTTCTGTAATCCTTTATGTTTCATTTATCATTAGGCTTTTAGTATGTGACATAATGCACTTAATATAAATTATATGGATATTACAAGTCACTGCATATGTCTGTGATCATATAAGAATTTAGGCTTATTATAAGACTTTACAAAAAAAGATAGGGACTGCTTATACTCATAATAAATTACAGCTAATAGAATGGATTCACACTTAAGAAGGTCCGGCTTCTTAAGTTCGGTATTTTAAGGTACGTAGATTCACTATGTGCCGTTATTTAAGAAGGAAGAGGCATTTCACGACAGCCTCTGTCCTTTTTTAAGAAGAGTGGGTAGGGGGAGGAATTTAATTGAACCGGGGACAGTGTGGGGAAGGGATCTCTGTCTTAAGAAGAAAAATACGCACGGTTATTTAAGGAAGCCCTATGGCACACTTAAGTGTCATAAGGATCCTAAAAACGTGGGTGGGTTGAGTTAACTTATTCTTACCTGTGAAGACGGTCCAATGTTTTTACTCATTGAGTAAAGATTGTTTAACCCGAAATTTTGCACCATCTTCTTTTTGTTCTTGTGTTGTATATTCCTATTTTGTAGTCTGTTCCACACAACCTTACTTTCAAAGACGTTGATATAGCATTGTGAAGACTTAAATTCTTTTATTTGGATACTGAAATTAAAAATCGATATTTGACGAAACTACAAGCCTCTATTGATTTACTTATATACACTGGGCCGGATCCAGAACTACGTCCGTCTTCCATAGACGGACGTAATTCAGTGAACAATAGCCACTGCGCATGCATAGTAGCTATTGTACGTAATCTGCGTATCGTTTTGATACGTAGATTGCGTATATACGGTCTAAAAGACCGCATATACGCAATCTACGTATCGAAACGATACGCAGATTATGTACAATAGCTGCTACGCATGCGCAGTGGCTATTGTTCATTGAATTACGTCCGTCTATGGAAGACGGACGTAGTTCTGGATCTACCCCACTATCAGTATACTGGAATTAACGGAACAATATTGTGGAAATTCCTGACTATTCCAGTAGACTGAGGTTTTAAAATGCATTAAATAGGTAGAACATTTGATATCACTGAGGAATCTAGGTTTTACCGAGAACCTAGTTTTTATACTATGGACTGGATTGAGAAATCTAGGCTACTTACGCAATCCACTTAGGTAAGTAAGTCTAACCTTAACATCTGCGCGTGGCAGATGTTACAGTGCGGATCTCCTGTCGTACGGAATGCAGGGGGGCAAATGCCTAAATTGTGCAGGGTGGGCATAGGAGGACCATTTAAATTTTACAGTCTGGGCTGTCTTAAAGACTTCTGGGCGAATTGTTGTTATGTGGACTGCTGATCTGCATGGGGAACTTAAGGTTGGTCTATTGCAGCATAACTGCTACATTGTCCACACGTTAAAGGGGAGTGCTATGCGAGTTCCCTTCTGACCTATGTGCGGACTATCAGAACTCCGTTTGTTAAGAAAATGTACCGAGGTCTGAATCCTGTCCTATATAAGAGTTGTGAGTGCAGCTACCAAGTGCCACCAGAGGGTTCTCCTACATAATTGTACATAGATGCAGAATTTACTGCCCCTTTACACAGAAAGAATAAAAAGAACATTAACCTTTTCAGCAGAATAGTCCACTTTTTATATTGATGGACCTAGTACTCTTTTGACTATTCTTTCACAGTGTGAATTTCAATGAAGACTTAACGTCAAAAAGCGAAAGAAGGGATTGATTGAGTATCATAAAAACTTATTTTGTAGGAGGCAGTTTATGAGTTAGAAATAAAAACTTTAAAAAGTGCCAATCAGCATGTTAGACATTGTGAACATCGGCCATCTGTATTCCGTTCCTAAATCAGTTCTGGGTCAGCAACTAAAAATCTGCTACAGCTCTGTCCAGCTTGTAAAACTACAGCCTGAAGCAAACATTTTAAAGTAGGCTTGACATTAAGGTTACAACTGGTAAATAAGCCAGCAAATGACTCATCTTTTATTATTATGATAGTGTTTATATAAAAACACTTAAATACTTGTAGTCCTAAGGCATGTCATAAAAAGAGAGATTTTAAAGGTCTTGATTCCTTCCTTGTAACACAGTTTTTCATTTTATGTCATGTCATTTGGAAGATTACGAACTGTGTATTTTATCTTGGCAGGAAAAGTTTGTGAAGTTTGTCATATTTACACTGATAAAATTTGCCTTTTGCTATTTTAGCAAGTGGACTATTGATAAAATATTAGAGCTTGGATTACATCCTATTTTATCTGTTTTTGAGGATGACCATTTTATGTTGCTGTAGTCTCTACACATTATGGGGCTCATGCAAAGTTTGAGAGTAAATGCCAAAACAGGTGGGCAAGTACACTTCTAAGAACATGTTGAACTGTAAGGGCAGGCATTTCAATTGTAAAAACAGCATGAAAGTTCTGATTGGAGAGGTGAAGTTTCCAGCTCTAAATTACAGAATAAACTCTGGATTATCTCTCACATCCAAAGGTAATGCTGTACATAGACACATTTAAACTGAGTATACACTGATGTGATTTCTGGCAATGCAACATTTTCAAAAGACAGCACTCGAAATATGAAGCCCCTACCTGCATCACGATGCACCCATATACACTACACTCTGTTTGAGAGTAAATCTGCTTTAAAATGTCCCATAACCCAGTGTGTGCTGATCGGGATTCAGTACAAACTGAAGATCTTGAAAGCAGTTGCTTCTTAGGTGCAGATCCTTAGTAAAGGACCTTACTATGCATGTGTAGTAAGTCCTTTACGCAATCTACGTACCAGTTTGGTACATAGATTCCTCCGTGCGTTCTTTAAAGGCAGCACAGAGTATTTTAAGTAGAAAGAGGTGGCGTAATGCCGCTTTGGGGAGGGATTAGGTAGAAGGGGGGGGGGGGGGATTTAGATGAGGCGGGGAGAGGCAATGTCCGCGAGAGAGTTAAGGTATTCGTAAGTGCGATAAGGTACCTATAAAGGGGGGGCAGGACCTGTGAATACGGTCCCTTGACATCATTAATCACAAAAACTATGAGCTTTCAAAAATCCAGTAACATGACACAATGACTTCGCATGGTTTTACAGCATGGGTGGCCAAGCTCGGGCCTCGTGAGCTACCAACGGTCCATGTCTTCAAGGTCTCCTTTTTGGTGTGTTCATTACTAACTGATACGTTCAAAAAAATCTACAGTCGGTAGTGATTATCTCACCTCTGACTCTCTGAGGAGACCTGGAAAACATGAACCATTGGTAGCTCAGGAGCCCTGAGCTTGGCCACCCCTGTTCTACAGCATCACTGGACTGTACACACTGGTAAGATGCCAGAGACAGCTGACCGTTATTGTGTGACCTGCACGATAATTGTCAAAAAAACTCCCGGCATTAGGATGAAATATTGGCACAGTGGTTGTTGATGCTGTTTGTAGTACTTGAAACTTTATTTCAATCTTATTTTTCTTTCTTTTTTTTTAAATCCAACGTGTGAACTGCAGTTTCTTCATACCAGAGATGTTGTAAATGTAAAATAAAATAATATCGAAACCATATTTAAAGAGTAGTGCTATAATTGAAATGAGTTTCTTTATCGTTTCATACATGAAATTATCACTATTACCAAATTGTAATAATCTTTATAAATGAGTAGAATTCAGTCCCCACTTGCAAGCTATTAAAAATAATAAAAGCAAATTAAATAATTATATTTTGTCATCCATGTAGGAGTGAAGTTGGGATTTTGTTGACGCAGTGTTTAAATATTAGTGATGGAAAATTATCAAAATTTAATTGCTTAATTTTTCACTAGGCTTATGTTGTTTGTGATTATGTAAGTAGCTGAAGTAGATGTTAACAATTTTTATACACCTTGCGGTATTGAAAAATATTAAATAGTCTAAAGGATATCATTATAATTTCTCTCACTTCTGAAACAGTTTTTTATATAAATAAATAGGTCTTAGATATATTTCTTAAATAAATTAGTTTGGGCTTTAATTAATTAATTAATTAATTTAGTTTTAAATTAATTTAGTTTAGTTTTATTGAAAAGAGTTCTGGTATACACCTAAAGTTATAAATTGATACGATTGCCCCACCGTGGTACAACAGTCTTTCATATTCCCAACAATCACAGGCTGGAGCCAGACTTAAGTAAGTGCTTGAAATGAGTTACTCCTGGGCTAAACCATGTTGATTGCAGGGGAGTCATAGTTTATCTGTTGCAAACAGTATTAGACTTGAGAGGTGATGTTTCCTATCCCAAGTCTAAATAACAGTGTGATAGTAAAGCTGATCAGTATCTATGTGCAGTAAGCAAATCAAAGATATATCCCTGCATGCAAAGAATACAATTAACTTGACTCCCCCTGCAATCAACATGGTTTAGCCCAGGTGTAACTAATTTCAAGCACTTACTTTAGTCTGAATCCAGCCCCACATCCCCAGTTCATTATATATAGGTTTCCAGTCCTTTTTATACCACACTGTAGTCTCATAATAAAAAGAAGTCCTGGGGGTATATGATAGCAGCTTTGAAATATATCAAGGGGTGTAACCAGGTACTAAGGGGTGCTATTTCTCAATGGAAGAGTTGTATTAGAAGAACACAAGGGCAGGCATATAAACTGAAGGGTGGAAGTTTTAAATTAAATGTTTGGAAAATTTACATCACTAAAAGGGTGGTTGATATATGGAATAACTTTATCCTTAAGAGTTATCCTTTGCCTGTTATTAAATGTCCTAGTATAAAAATATACCAGATTCAAAATGAATGATATACCTATGACATGTCTGCTTAGAATAAATCTTTATAATCTTCACATGAAAATGACTTTGATGGACATAGCTAATGAAGAAACGTTATTAATGAAACTGGAGGAATATTAGCTGCATATAGTTGTGATGGATGACAAAACATATTGTGACAGTGTATACGTGTGAAAGAGTAATCTCATTATAATGGTCTTTCCTATGACCCCATGAAGACCATTTAAACAAAGAGTCTACTCACAAGTGGGCAAAAGTACGGTTGACTACTGTAATGAGGTATACAGTAAATGATCTCAATATTGAATAACTAGTGAGACTGGTAATATATATGGGTTCTCTAAAGACCTTAACAGAACTATATATTTCTCCTTGGAATCCTATTGCTCTGGCATCTATTATGCAATTCAACAGCTCTGTCTTGTCATGTCCTAGTTTTTCTCAGATAATTAAATTTATAACAGCAACAATGTACACAAAGTATTATACATGGTTTCAGTTTGATCCATACATATTATTAGTAATCTCATTTTTGTCATAATTTGTTTTTGTTCTTTTCAGCTAGCCAAAGTGCAGTATGAAGAGCAAATTAACAAAATTTTGATGGAAAAACAAGAACTTGCATGGAAAAATGTATGTCTATCTATCTATCTATCTATCTATCTATCTATCTATCTATCTATCTATCTATCTATCTGGGAACATTTTCCATTATGATTGTTATTGAAATAAATATTTTAATCTGTCAACATTATTGTCCTTAATTAGGAATCCTTATCCAATCAGGAAGAAATCCTTGAGAAGCGACACAAAGATGCTTTGACTGTTTTAAAACAACAGGTGCAAAACATTTATTTCAATGCTAGTAACTGTATCGTACAGAAGATTTGCCAGGAAACGTTTATTGCTGCGTGCTTTAACGTTTCTTCCTATATCAGAATTATAAAAGGGATTAAATGTAGCGTTGTATGTGTCTTTGTTGCAGCTGACGGGCAAGTGTGAGCGCTAGTAGGAAGGGTTTGTATTTAAATTGACCCCCCCCCTCCCCCGCACATGCAGTCATCTGATCCCAACTGGTGCTGCATTTGGAGCACTGAACACAGCACCAACTGGATCCGGTTCAGTATCCTCAACTTTGCGGGTATCAGCAGAGCCTTTTTACCTCCCGTATGAGAGGGGGCAAGATCAGAAACCCTTTATTACTTGGGAAAAACCCGATTTCATGATATATATATATATATATATAAGCTGGATCCAGACTTACATTGATCAACGAGTTCTGGGCTGCACTTGATAGGCAGGGACTACCTTATGTTTTTCATCTCACATGCACAGAAATTCCAGGATAGACATCTGAATGGATAGGTCATTTATACTACTTTCACATTGTCACCCTGACAAAAACCTGGGTTATTGCCGGTCTGCCTTGGCAATTAGTGTGAGTCATCAATTTGATGACTCGTTTCCCTGATCCACCTGGGTCTCACTTTTCATACTGAAGGCTACCCGGGCATACCCCTCAAATTGTCCCATGTCTAACTCCTGGGTCATTAGACCCGTGTAGAAGCAGTCAAACCCTTTCACATTAAGCATCGACTCGGGTCATCACGGCTTTCCCTGGTAATATCCCACATTTTTGGCTCGGTGTGATAAGAGGGAACACTTATACTTTGAATTAACTTCAGAAGGAATGCACACTCACCAACTTGATCCAGCCCGTGTCATATATGCAATTCCTCTTAATTCCTTAATTAATTCCTGGTAATTATCATTAATTGTAGGGCCTGGTACACGGTGTGATGTCACATATCGGTGAAACGTGGCTCACTTGCCGGACTGAGTCGCAACAGATTGATGTGCAGACAGGGCCTGTTCTCAAACAGTCTTCTCTGTGCTTTGATCTGCTGTAGTTGCTGCTTGGACAGGGTATCAGCGGCACAGAGCCTAAAGCCTCCACTCTGCAAGGACACTGTTATTGTTGCCACCTACCTTCCCCCCCCGTGCCCCCTCCCCTCCCCCCCCCCCCATGAAGGCGGCCCTGGATAGATGATCTTTTGTAAAGTGTCTATTTTAATTGCAATGCTTGGCTATTCGTGCATTTTAACATTAGTACTTCTGTGAAATGACATCTGACTGTGTCTGCAGCACTTTACCAAACATCTTATTCTATTTTAAATTGCAGTTACAGGGAAAGATGTGCACAATGGAAGAGGAAAAGGTAAACTGAGTTACTCTAATCAGGTGTTCTAAAAAATAATACAACACTGCACAGTACAGGCTTCCAGCAGGCATCTGGATACTCATGATCCAGGATACCGTACTGGAAGTTTTACTGACGGCAGGGCGCAACAATCCATTGTGTGTGCAGCGTGTACACATAGTGGGCGGGAGGTGGTATGCTAATCATACAGTAAGAAACTGGTTAACCCCTTACGTACCATTCTTGATTACTTATCAGCTCCATTTTCCATGGGGCTGGTGTGTAACATTTAAGGTACAGTCCAGGGCACGGAGCAGATTACAGACCCAGTGCACAGGGATGAGAAAACAGATGTTAGGCAGACAAGTTATACAGGTTACAGACACTGGTAAAAAGGACAAAGATCAATAACATAAATACAGACAAGGAACCTTAAAGAACAAGCA
>WWET01001751.1:248060-268751 GCA_011038615.1 Limnodynastes dumerilii | reverse complement strand
AATGCAGACAAGCAGAGGCAGATTACAGGAGGCAGAAACCAGCAAGCAAACACACACACACACACACACACACACAGCAACAGGGAGCAGGAAATAATGACTCACACCTTGCTCTTGGGAAATAGATATTAAAAGCCAAAGCACAGGTGTAGGTTATGGGCTTGTAATTTTTCCACAAGTCTCCAGCAGCAGCCCCATGGGGCAGGTCATAGCAACGTTCACAAGTAAGAATAACTGGTCCAGGTCTGTCCATAGAGGAAAAACAGGATACAGCAGTCCAGGATGTAAAATTCTACTATTTTATGTAGTATAGAAACATACAAATTTACAGCAGGCAAGAACCTCTTGGCCCATCTACTACAGTTTAAACATAAATTTTTTTTACTTGTGATAGATATATATATTTATGTTTGTTTTGTTTTTGCCAAAAATAAAATATTTATTTGTATTATTATTATTATTGTATTTTTTTCCACTTAAGGGTCGATTTCAGTTGTCTGCAGACACAAAGGAGAGAGAGATTATGGGTCTAAGAGAAGACATTAAAGCTCTACAGGTAAAATGGAGCGTCAGATGGAAATGATCTAGTCTAAGGGTGTGTACACACTGTGGCTTTTTCGAAAGATAATCATTCCAAAGATGCTCAAAAATCTTTTGAAACGGTCTGTGATCTTTGGAGCCCCTGATATGCCACATCAACCATGGAAAGATATATTTTGCTTTCTGAAAGTGTGTCCTGTGTCTATTAGGAGATATTTGGACAGCACACACTGGTAAGATATCAGGTAAAAGGGTCTTTTGATTGGGCACTTGGAAAGATTATCTGCTGAAAAGTTCCAGTGTGTATCCTGCTTAATACACTAAATGTATATTATATTGCAAGATATATATAATTAGAATTGACCCCATTGAAAAACTCCATACCAAAATTTGGAATTGACCACAGTCATACCAATCTGTCACCAAAATTGTATCCATTAATGGCATCTATGTCTCCTTTATTAAATAAAGGATAATACTATTGCTAATAGCAATTATAATGTGGACTTCTAGGCTTGCGGCTATTCCACCTCAATTGTCCCAGTATAATGAGTCCATAAGAAATGGAGAGGGGGAGCATAAAGGATATCACATTTTGCCCGATCCCACCTAAAGATGTTCTGATGCCCCAGATAGTAGTAAAATGTTGATAATAAACTCCAATATTTAGATTTATGAAATCATCAGTCACCCATTAAAAACTTGTAATAGAATATTAACATTGTTAAAGCTAACTGTGATTGGCTAGTTCGGAGGGGGCTTCCTGCTTTGATCAGATATCGATTAATGGAACCGATTAATAATACTGGGGGATCATCGTTTATGTCTGTGGTCTTTTATTGTCAATGGAGCTATTACATTTAGTGCACACATTGGCCCAAATGGGACATTTGCTCAAATGGAGAAAACACAGCAAACACTTGCTCTTATTGATTCATGAGATGAATCAAACTTTAAAAACTTTACTGTACATTGAGCAAATTGGTATCATAACCCAAATGAACGTAAAAACACGGATAGGCATGAGCCCCATTGGTTAAGCAGCTGACCAACCATGGATTTTACTCTTTAGACATATAACTGATAGACCCTAAGATTAGATAAGATCCGTGTACCTATAGCTGCTGAAGGTATGCTGTGCATTTGATTCTTATTAAAATTCTTTTACAAATAGATTGTTTTCCCTGTCACCCTGAGCATGCTTAATCATCTTCTTAATGCTGGTTGCATTTTGGAACCAAAATAAATGCCCCCACAGGGATGACCTTATTACGTGAGATCAGTTAGGATTTGTTTTCCCTTGTTCACTTCATGCCACAGCAGAAGTGATGTATAGTGTATCTCATGCTCCACAGCTCCTGATCCACACACACATGAGGAATTGAGGAGCAGCGTCTAAGTGAAAGAAAGACATTTTGTACTAAATTACAATCTGACCTGTAAATGAAACAGTGATACTGCCTCAGTAAAATATAATGCTATGCTCGTAAATAGCTGACCTGCTTTTAAATGAGAATAATAAATATAAAAAGAAAAATCAGGCACTGTTACAGCTTTGTCATAGGAACCTCTTTGAAAAAATATTGGGAAAATTATGACTACATTCATTTTTCTTTCTCACATTTTGTTATAAGGGGCCGGATCCAGACATACGTTCCCCTTGCGTTTCAACGTGTAGCGTATTTACGCTTTTGTAATTACTATGAACTGCCCTAGGCACTCCACTCAGTCGTACGTATTTTTTCCGGTTTTTACCTCAACTTTTCTAAGCGTAACTGCAGTTGGCCGTAATAGCATTTGCAGAACATGCAAAACAGAGTTTTAACGACTCCGACTACCGTAAATACGCTAGCGGGCGCAGCTCTGGTAGCTAACTATGTAAATGTTTAATGTTTAATCCAAAAAAAAAGTTAATAAGAATATAATATTTAAATAATAGTAATATAAATTATATTTATAGACCAGATCCTAAATTATGGTTTTCACATTTTTGTTTTCTTCTTTGCTGGCTATTAGGCATTCTGCACATACTTTCTGTGCCACCCAATTGGCATGCGTTAGGAGTTACGTGGTATAAAACTGCTGCGCGCATGCACACAAATACAAATGGGATTTTACGTTGACGGCTAGCGTACTCCGCTTAGGATCTGGTCCGATGTGTCTCCAGAAGGGCACACCTCATCACACTATTGTGCTCAATAGAATCTCCCGGTATATGTATGTGTGTTCTCTATGTCATTGGAAATACTCTGGTGGGTAGTTAATATTTAACAGTAGCAAAACAATCCAGAGGTTGTGGAATTGTGGTGCCTCATGCTTTATTTTACCCACTGGCTCTCTTTTCCATTCATCTGTAAAGCTCTAAATATTGTTTCCTTTCTAAGTAAAAGAACGGAGTAATCAAGGTTTTCTGCTCCATTTATTAAAGAAAATGTGAAAAAAATCTTCTGGATTAAGTGGCTTCTGAATCAATTAATACTGGTGATCGCCGTCAGTCTTTTCCCTCACA
This sequence comes from Limnodynastes dumerilii, assembly GCA_011038615.1. Taxonomy (NCBI): domain Eukaryota; kingdom Metazoa; phylum Chordata; class Amphibia; order Anura; family Limnodynastidae; genus Limnodynastes; species Limnodynastes dumerilii. Next base: position 265,702 of record WWET01001751.1, on the reverse strand, counting down.
AATTCCTCCAGCAATCACCAGCGCAGAAGAGCAGTCATTTCCAGGGCAAAAAAGCAGACAGTCTGAAAAAAATCTCCATTCTGAATTGGTAACCAGAGAAGAAAGACACTGCTTTCATAAGAAACTAAGGGCTGGATCCAGACTTAAGTAAGTGCTTGAAATGAGTTACTTCTGTGCTAAACCATGTTGATTTCAGGGGGAGTCAAGGTAATTGTATTCTTTGCATGCAGGGATAAAGCTTTGAATTGCTTACTGCACACAGATACTGACCAGCTCTACTATCACACTGTTATTTAGACTTGGGATAGGAAACATCACCTCTCAACTCTAATACTGTTTGCAACAGATGAAATATGACTCCCCTGCAATCAACATGGTTTACCCCATGAGGAACTCATTTTAAATACTTACTTAAGTCTGGATCCAGCACTAAAAGTTTAGCGGTCTGAGGAGAAACATCAGTGATTTCTCCTGCGCTGAGAAGAGCTTTCTTTTTAAAATCATGATAGGTGCAGAAATGAAATCTTACACCGATAGACAATATTTACAGTTCAATGCAGGGTAATATAAAGGAACCGCAGTGTCTTGATTCCCTACAGTCTCATATCTAAGTAGCCTATGTTATGCAGTGCTGGATTACCCAATAGGCAGAGTAGGCTCCGGCTTATGGGCCCCGTGCCTTTTAGGAGCCCCACAACAACTGTTCAAAATACTGTTAATGTTTACATCTAAAATTAAATGTTTTTAGTTTAAAAAAAATAATAATAATATTGTGTAATATTGTTTCAAAATATTCCATAATTTTAATAACAATATGTTAATTGGTTTAATAAAAATAATTGTTAGTGTTTGTTTTGTGTATTAACATTGGTTTATTAAAATAGTTTGTTGCTAAATTAAAAACGTATTAGGAGATCATTTGTGATGGGGGCCCTGATTTTCACTGCCTAGGGGCCTCCTCAAGTTTTTATCCGGCACTGATTTTATGAACAGTTATTTATACAATGCTAGCATGCTCTGTAGAACATTACAATTGGAGCCAAACACAGTGATACATTAAGATTGAGTATTAACACAAACATACTTTGCATGTTGTTTTTACCTTGGTAGATTTCAAAATACAACTTGCAGAAAAAAGTACAAGAAATGGTAAGTGATCTGTTAGATGTTATATATTAGGTGATGACAACTTTTACGGTTATAATAAAAAAAATAAGAGCATATAAATACCGTAATGCATACAAACAACATTGAACATCAAGATTTTCAAACTATCTGTTTTAGAAAAATAAAATTATATAATTCTACTAATTAATCCAATTTTTTTGGAATGGTTGATATCCATAATAAGTTTACATAGAATACAATCAATGGGGCAGATCCAGAACTACGCTTTTCCGCGATTTTACGCGTGGCGGAGACGTAAATTCGCAGATACGTATGCACTGCGCATGCGCACCATAGAAAATACGCACATTCACGTAGCGTAATTGTGAACGTATGGGAAATTCACGTATGTGTCACGTAAATACTTACGTGTGGGCGTGCCAATTTTACGTTAGTCAACAATACGTGCGTTTTACGTGAAGTAGACGGGGGGTGGTATTTAAAGTGTACAGTATGGGCGTGCTAAGCTGCGTACGTTCACGTAGTCAGTACGTCCGTTCGCGGACGTACTCTGTTACGTTTGAAAAAGTTAAGGTAGGGTTTGGGCAGCGTATCTTCACAAAATACGTCCGTGCAAGGGGTGTGCCGAGGGGAGTGTAACGAATTTACGCACACGAAAATACGCTCCGCGAATAAACGTACGGCACACGTAGTTCTGGATCTACCCCAATGTCTGTCTCCGGCCAGAAATGGCCTATTTCTAAAAACGGCCATTTCAGAATTTTTGGGGGGAATGGGTAAGTATGCCAGACCCATCGCACCTGCCGCCCACCACAGACCCCACTGGAGAAGCGAGTAAATGTAGATGAAACGTCAATAAAAAAATCAAAATGCTACTAACTCTTCTAATTCCTCACCTTACAACTCATAAATGTACAAAGTCAACGCCACAATTTGTGTTTGTGGTAGATTTATTTATTATTTATTTATTAATTGGTATTTATATAGCGCTTTCAGATTACATAGTGCTTTACAGAGAGATTTAACATTCACATCAGTCCCTGTCCCATTGGAGCTACATTCTAAGTTCCCTAACCCAGACATATACACCCACACACACATTAGGGCTAATTTATTCAGCAGCCAATTAACCTGCCAGCATGCTTTTGGAGTGTGGGAGGAAACCGGATCACCCAGTGGAAGCCCACGCAGACACAGGGAGAACATACAATCTCCACACAGATAAGGATGAATGCTTTATTTCCAAGTGATAAAGTATGGAGTAGCTGAATAAAACTTGTGAAAGATGTTCTTTATATAAGGCCATAGTGTCGGACAATTGATGTTCCAGTGATATATACCGATTTTACCAACTTTACAATAGCACATACAGACATTTTATCCCCAGTCAATTTACTACTACAAAGAGTTTTATTGACCAATGAAAATGTAATGTTAACACTTTTCTGAGCCATTTTTTACTGCATGCCAAAAAGTGCAAAATGTGCAATGTTGTACAAGCTTGGTTCGGTTCACGTCCGCTCCCATTTCCTAGTGGACGGCCAGTGTGCCTGGTATTCTAATCTTTCGATTGTCTTTTAGACTTTATTTATATTCAATCCACAGCACACCCCCGACACACTTATGACAAAACATACAGGCGAAACGTGTCTCGATGGCTGGTAAGGGGAGGTCAAGGTGCACCTTGACTTCCCTCCTTTTTACATACATCCGCTATCTGAATTTTCCCTGCTATTAATACTTTTTGACTGTATGATGTTTTCTCTAGCATTAGTAGGCACTGTAGAACAGAATACATATTACTAGTATAACTGGCAATGCTGGTATACCTCTTACAAGGATAAGTGCCGGCGTGAGGTGACTCAGCACCTACTAGGGTAAGCTTCTCCCCTCTTTTTATGATAGGGAGCTCCTCACTGACAGACCTATTATAATCCCGGAGTTCTGTCAATTATTATGTATGTAGATCTTAGATAGATATCGCCTATATTTAATATTTTTTATTCCATGAGTGTATTTTAAACATAATAAATTAAAAGTTGAACTTTACTTCACTAAACCTTGACTCTGTAAATTTTGACACTGTTATCAATCTCTCTTATATTGTCATATTTTGGCCTGTTGGACTGTTTGATTCATCTACTAAGCTGCAGAAAAAGAATGTAATAGTATGTAATAGCAAAGTGAGAGCTAGAATCTGATGGTTGATATGGGCAACATCTCCACTTTTTCTTTCCCACAGCTTAGTAAATCTACCGCCAAGACTTTTTAGCAGCTACCCCTAATAGGTGTGTGCACCTTAAGCAGTTTTCTTTCTCTTGTAAGCCTCTGTACTAGTATACAGTTTTGTATATTATCCAGAAGTAGGTTAACATTGCTTCCTGTGTATGCAATGTCTGAGATATATGACTTTACCAGAGGCATATGTAAAATGCATAATGTAATGGAAAAAATACATGGTTTTCTCATATTTCTTAAAAATGTGAATGTTTGAAGTGCAGGATCTGTTCTGTGATTATATTTGGGTACGGTATTCAGGCTTTATAGTTATTTTATCGACATTCATACACTTGAAGAAAATTAGGTTTTCAGTGTATGAATATAGCCAAAAATAAAGTTGACAGGATTCCTTTCCTGACAACGCTTAAGTCAATACTATTATTATATTCACCTTAGTGTTGCCAACAGTTAAAAGGCAGCACCTAACACTAACCGCAGCCTAACCCAAAGCCTAGCCTAACCCTAAATCTAACATTAAGTATAGTACTCACCCATTTATGTGACACTGAGGGTGTGTTTCATTTAACAATTCGCACCGCAATAGACAGATGAAAGAGAGGTCTGAAGCGGACAAGAAGCCAGTGGAGGGTTTGACATAAAGGAGAGGCCGAGATAGAGCGGCGTGAGAGGAACATGAGCCTGGAAGCTGCATTGAGTATAGACTGAAGGGGTGCAAGATGGGTTAGCAGGAGACCTATGTGGAGGAGGTTACAGTAGTTGAGGCGTGATATGACTAAAGAATGGCTGAGGGTTTTAGTAGCTTCTTGCAGCGTAACCTTAACCCTTCCTGTTTCACAGTCTATCCCTAAAACACCCGCTATTGCAATAGAGTAATTTTCACAATAGGGGCATTTCTACATTCTATCTGTTCCCGTTCCCAGTAGGAATTTCCTGTCTTCATACAACATAACATGATACAACTGTAATCAGTTCTAGAAATCAGCCGTTTTAACCAGCAACTGCATCCCAGGCAGCCATTCCCAGTGAGTGCAGAAGTGTCAGTCAGTCGTCCCTGACAATCTTCCATCCTTTGATCAGCGAGTTTCCATCTGTCAAGAAGTTAAGCCTCAAACAAGTGACCATTTTTATTTATATCTACATTATGTGATCATTGAAGCTGACATACTGTATGGCATAAACATCATTCATACAATGCAATAGCCATCATATACCCTTTTCTACTCATTCTAGACTTCATCTAAATGTTGCAACCTTTTGAACTGGATCCAGACCTCTGTGGTCTGATCTCCACTGTATCCAGCTTTCTGTGTGAGGAGAGACCACTCCCCTCATATACATGTAGCAATCAGGCGATGCTACCTTAAGATTTTCGCACAATCCTTATTTAAAAGGAGGACAGTCATTATTGTCAGTCTAGATGCGGACAAAGCTTTTGACCGCATATCTTGGGCGCATCTTACCAGACTCATCAAATTTCAACATTTTGGACCTAAATTCTTGCACATCTTTAGATCTATTTACGATAACCCAAAAGCATATTTAACAATCAATGGGGTAAATACGCCCACTTTCTCGCTCCACAGAGGAACACAACAGGGGTGCGCTTTGTCCCCCATCCTCTTCAACATTGCCTTGGACCCATTGCTCCGTCATTTTGAAAAAATGACAGAGTGGAAAGGCATTAAAATATCAGATTCCGAACTTAAAGTTTCTGCTTTTGCAGACGACTTGCTACTTTACATACGGAACCCTAAAAAAGCAATACCTCTCATCTTAGAAAAATTGGAGACTTATAAATTAATTTCGGGATTCACTGTGAACTATCAGAAGACGGAGGCAATGGCTCCGATGCAGTCTGCACAGAGAGGATGGGGAGACGCATTCCCTTTCAGATGGGTCAGCCATACCCTAAAATATCTGGGTTTAAACATACCAAAAAATTATTTTCAGATTTACCATTGTAACATACCCCCTATCATTAATAAAGTGACCTCAGAATTGCATACCTGGAGGAACCTTCCGTTGTCATTTTTAGGTCGGTGCCACTTGATAAAAATGGTTAGCTTTCCCAGAATTTTGTACCCCACTCAAATGCTACCATTTTTATTTTCAAAACAAGACCTTACAAAATTAAACAAGGCCTTTCAATCCTTCATATGGTTCCAGAAAAGACCAAGAGCCTCCCTATACAAACTGCAACAACCAAGAGATAGAGGGGGTATTAACTTGCCCAATATTAAGGAATATAATCTAGCGGCAAACTATAGGTATGCTATTGACTGGATTAATAACACAAACACATATACCAATACAACTTTAGACCAGGCGTTTATCCCAAATATACACCTAACCGCCTTGTTACATATGAAGCCAATAGACATGACCGCGGATGTGAAAAATAACCCATTGTTATATTCAGTCTGCAAATCGTGGAAACAAATTCGCACCTTGTCAAAGACCTCTTATACACACTCCTTATTCTTACCCTTAACTTCTAATCCAGAGTTTAGGAGGGGTGCCCCTTCTCCGGTATTCAACCCACAAGATAAAAATAGTCCATACCTTTTATACCATTTTCTACATCCCAACTCTTTACAACCGCTAACATTCTCACAATTGCAGGATAAATACACTAGAATAAACATCCCTTTATACTCTTACTTACAAGCCAGGAGCTATATCGATAAAATTCTGCATTTAATAGCAGATTCGGGGGACGGGATGGATCTGGATGGCATGCTGCGACGTCAAACCTCCTCTCCTTTCTCAAGTGCTAAAATATACTCCGAAACACACACAAGAATGGACTTAGAATCGTTAACGACGGGTATGGGAAAATGGCTTCAAGAATTCCCAAATCTAACACTGACAGAAATGGTAAACGCCACAATAAAAATGGAAAAGCATCTAGTGTCAAGCAGCTATAGAGAGATGACATTCAAAATTCTACATAGAGCGTATTTAACACCTAAATTGAGATTTATAATAGGACGCTCAGAGGATTCTAAATGTTTTAAATGTCAAACACCTGAGGCTGACCTGTTACACTGTCTATGGACTTGTCCTAGGGTACAGACCTTCTGGGAGGAGGTGGCGAAATATGTAAAAGATAACTTGGGAATTTCTTTTACACCATCAATGGAATGGGTATTTTGGGATATACATAAGCAGACTGAAAGTCGCAGGTTAACCAAAGGTAACAGAAAACTATTACTTATAGTAGCGGCAGTAACTAAAAAAGCAATACTCTCTCAATGGATTTCCCCGAACCCTCCCTCTATCCCTCTATGGCTATGGTGACTAGCATACTTTTATCAAATGGACTGGATAGAAAGTGGAAAAAACAGAGAAGGATTGGCAGAACAATTCTGTAATACATGGTTACCTTATATTAACAATCTGCCACAGAGCTCTAGAGATTTACTCCGTAAGGCTTTCCAACTAACCTCGTGGTACAATCTAGAAGTGTTACAGGGTCGTACACCTTTTTAAGCTATCTCATCGTTATGTACACTGTTTAAGTTACATCATAGGACTTACATCAGGATTTGTGTACCATAGGAGACCAAAGATAATAGATAATATTGGTAGGATTATTGAATTGTACTGTCTCTTCAGATCTTTTCCTGGTGGGGATAATGATATATCTCTTCAAAATTGTTATAAATTCATTGTCTGATATATTATGGTCAAAGAAAAGACTAAAAAATTATATAAAATACGCAAGGGTGGTGAAACACTATCCCAAGAAATCCTTCTCACTATGGGGTCAAATTTTCAGCCCATGCATGTGTTAATATATGTTAATATATGTTGATATGCCTTGTATTAATATACTGTTCTCTTCTAATATGCTATTCTCACACAATTTGCTCCATGTGACTGTTATTTCTATGTGAACTTCCAATAAAAATATTAATAAAAAAAAAAAGAGGACAGTGCGGAAGTCTAGATAGCAAGTAAGGGTATAGCACAACTAATCCCTCACCGTACTATTTAATTACCTCCTAATTTTGCATACACTCTGTAGGCATCCTTCCCTTCCATTACAGATCCATAACGAAAGTGCATTATGTATGCATAAGTAAAATGTCATTGTTTTTGGCCCCGAAACACGCGCACCAGATGTTAAGGTATGCACTGAGGTTTGGATTCAGTACTGTGTTACTGACATACACTATGTTGGACAGATCAGCCATGGACGTGGCTTAATTTATTTTGAAATGACCTCCCCTTACCAATATTTATTTGGTTATGAAAACTTATAAAGAATCTTATATGAATCTTGTGTTAGTTAAGATCCAGTCTCATGAATAAGAGTTACCAGAAGTATTTTCATGTTTCTTCCACAATTTATTAGTATCATTTAAAAGTCCTGCAAGGAAAATAATTGAATAAAAACAAAGCTCCCTGTGAAAGTCCTGCGGAAGGTCTGGTCTTTAGCAGTAATGATGGATATGGAAATCTCTGTCCGCTGCCAAGCTTGATTGAATAAAAGCTGTGAAAATTCTTCTGCTCCGCTGGAAAGAAAAACGATAATATTGTCGGACTATTACAAACGGGGATTTTAATTAACCGGCTTAAAAATAAACGTCTGATTTAGCTTTAAGTACCCTGACATTTGGGCTGAAAAGCATCTTTAACGCTAGACTGGTTTCACACAGAATATGGTGAAATTGAATAACGTGTCCTTTGACCCAAATGGAAGTTAAACATCAACACCCAATATAACATAAACATATCTTATGTGTTAATAATTTCAGACCATTGTCTATCCTGAATCAACACGTCACGTTTAAAAAATGTGTGTCCACATATACCCCGATAAAATGTGATGTTCCCTGATCAAGGTTTTAATGCATAAATGGCTGATGACTTTCTCGCACACCATACAGATATAACAGACACCAGATTGTATTGTGGTATAAAAGGGGGCATCATTTAATCATTAATTGGGACCCATTTGGAATTTGAGACTATAATTTGTTTGTGCTATAGAGAGGTGTCCTGACAGCTGAGCAAGGAAAATTTTACTAGAGGACAAACATCCTTTATCCCCGGAGACCATTATTTTACAAGAACACATTGACCCCTAATTTTGTCCCCCCCCTCCCAGATCTAGGAGGTGGCCAACCTGGAGCCAACCGTACATTAATCTCAACACTCAAGGGTTGTGCTCTCAAAGGCCATCTCTTTCTCCATGCACCATGTTTTAAGCTGACCTCCCCCTACTACCGCCAGACTATACCCCGTTAGTAAAAAGACATCTCTTTTACAAGCTTTAGGCAATCTTTTTTGCTGCGACTTTGCAGCATCACAAACCTCAAGAATGGCAGCGTTTTACACTCAGCAGCTACCATCATAGACATAATCTGCACATTTCGGCCCCTATTCACAGGATGGGTGAGTTACTCACCTGTCCTGCCCCTATCCCGCCCCTCGTTTTTAGGTACCTTATGGTACTTACGAGTGTCATAGGGCTACCTTATCTAACTGTGCAATGTCCGCATGGTCATTGCCTCTCCCCGCATCCCCCCCCCCCGCTGCTTTCCCCGCCTCACCCCACCTCCCACTGCTAATCTAAATCCCTTCCCCCTCCCACTTCTATCTAAACACTCCCCGAGGAGTCATTACGCCGCCTCTTTCTACTTAAAATACCTAACTGGTACGTAGAATGCGTAATTTATCTACTACGCATGCATAGTAGGTAATTTACTAAGGATCCGCACCTAAGAAGCCGACGTGAGGTCCTTCATGTCTATAGGCCAGATCAAGGACTCTATTCCCCCTGTATTTCAAAATGGTTTTGCCCAGGTGTCAATTTCCACCTGATTGTATCTTATCTTCAGTCTTTAGATCTGGCTTATTGTGAGAAGGGAGAACAGGCCAATCCTCTTTATTGTTCATTCTATGTGCCATCATAGTTCATCCTTCAATGGGCTGCCTGAATGTGTAATGCTAGTGCCTGTGGACCTGATGCAGAATCAGCTTTTTCTGTGATCATGGTCCGGATTCACAGTTATGTAGTTTTCGTCTTACGTACGTTGTTTCAAGAATTGAGCTATCTACGTACCATTACGCAATCTAGTGTAAATTAGCTACCACGCATGCGTTGTAGCTCAATTCTTAAAACAACGTACATAAGACGAAAACTAGGTAATTATGAATCCAGACCATGATCACAGAGCAGCAGGGATTGCATAACCAGAGAATTAATATTCTGCAAATTGTGCTAGGAGGAAACGCCAACTTGTGATCGCACTTCAACCACTGACGTGAAAGTGACTTTTTCTCTTAAGTCTGAATAAGATTCAATGCCTTCTAAAAGCATAACATGGATATATCTGCACAGATTAGAAAAGCGGCATGGAAACCTGAATGTCCGTGATGGAGTTACATTAAATCATGCTTGCCAAATTTTGCAGATGAATATCAGGGTTATTTCTATGTTATTGCGTTAGCACTATCAAGGCACTGCCAGGGGTGTGTCCTGTGCCAGCAGAAGGGGTGTGTCCTTCAAATAGCTCCACCCATGGGTGTACTAGTGCTGCCAGGAAAACTATTTCTCAATAAAAATGAAAGTATCAGTATTGATTGATTGTTAAATTATCAGTGAATAAATACTTATAAGTATTATTGTGAAGACTGTGAATAGGAGATCTGAAATTCTTCATCTTTATAGGAAAAAACTATTAATAGGTGACCCTGCGGCTGATTAACTAGAGACCAAAGTGTACTTTTCATTTTTGTCTCCATTGAAGTCATGTCGTGTTAGATATCTGACAGTCTTTCATTACATCTTGACCTGAAAATAGCCAGCTTGGCTTCAATGCAGTAACAAAGGACACAATTTTGTCATCATACCACAATGGCTTTTGGAGCTGAATCAGCTTCAGGGAGATTGACAACACTTCAGGGTCCAGGGAAATCCCCCACACTTTAGGGAGTTAGGGAGATCACCCACTCTCCAGGGAGTTTCCCTGAGATTCAGGGAGAGTTGGCAACTATTAATTACACTTAATTCAAGTGTCCTTTTTCCACTACCTTCTATTTTATTAAACCATTTTCACACAGATTTTAAACACTGTATAATGATCTATAATACTTGTCTGTACTATTTCCCTAATAACCAGAAATAGTCAGGCTCTTTATTTTGTTTGAAGGAAGTTTACTTAGTGATATGGGGCCTGATCCAGACCTACGCCGATGCGCTGTGCTTAGTAAAGCACAGCGTATCAGCGTGGACTCTGCCCGACACTCCCCCTGTGCGAGCGTATTTTCGCTCGCTTACGCCTGGCTTAAGGCTACCCTAACTTCAGCCGGCCTAAGCAAGGGAAAATACGCTCGCACAGGAGCGTATGCCCGCTAACCCCTCCCTCCCTCATTAAAAGCGCTCCCCCGCCCACATACACTAACCTGAACGTAGTAACGCTGGGGGAACCTCCTCTAGCATTACTAAGGCGCTGCTACGGACGCCCGATCAAGGATCGGCACATGCGCAGATCGGCTTTTAAGCCGATTTTACGCTGCTGGCTGGCGTCTTAACGGCAGCCAGCAAAGGTCTGGATTAGGCCCATGATGGCTAGTACGGCGGCTGTAGGCGTTATGCGCATGCCCTACGCTGAAGTTAGTGTAGGGGGGCGGGGGGAGGGAGGGTAATGAGGCTGGGAGGGCGGCGTTAACGTACTAACGCCGCCGTCCCAGCATATCAACTCTCCCTTACGCCGGCTGAAGTTAGGGTAGCCTTCAGCCGGCGTAAGGGAGAGTTAATACGCTCCTACAAGGGGGAGTGTCGGGCCAGAGCAGCAATGTTACGCTGAGCGCTACAGCGCTCAGTGTAACATCGTAGCTCTGGCTCAGGCCCGAAGTGTGCATTTAAAAAAATTAAATAATTTGTGGTTATTTGACACTTGGCAGTGAAATTTGCTAGTAAACTTCTGTCTCTAAATATTGTCAATCATTAAATAAAACCTTCGGAACAGAGATACCTTGCTATAAGTAAAATTTGGGACTGTATTACTGCCCAGGCAAGCTCATGTTTTAGATGTTGTAATTACTCTAAATATTCTATTACCAATTTTATTATGTAATTAAAAAAATGTCAATGAATACAGGCTCACAACAAATTCTGTTTGAGAGTTGGAAATAATTTTTAAAATAGTTGTTGTTTCTTAGCGTATTATATTCCATTTATTGCAGTGTGTTTAATTTCATACCTTATAAAACATGAAAAATGAGTATTGTATATTCCATTCTGCTCATGTTATGTTACCCATTTCGTTTGATTACAGTCAACCTTTATTACAGATCTTTATGCATGTATAGTGCTTTTAAATATAAGAAACTGGGCCATGAAAAGAATAAAATACTAGATTTAATAGAGATTTAATAGAAAATTGTGAATAGTGTTTAACAAACATCAAATTGAAAGCAATTAAATGAGACCATAGTGTTATTGTTTAATCTAGAGACATAAAAAGATAGAGATTGCTGAGATATAAGAGGATACGCCCTGCTGATCTCATATGTGTTTTCTAAGCTGCTCTCTTTATTAGATATACACGTAATTAATACTTTTTTATTAATTGTAAAACGCATTGTTTTTATTAATTAGGAGTTGTAGCTGGCATATGGACTACTACATTATGGCTTAGCAATGAAGACAACTATTTATAATGTTGTGTTTTTGGTTTTTTTTACCTTACAGGAACAAAAACTCCAGTTGCACATATTAGCCAAGGAAGATCACATTAAACAGCTCAACGAATGTGAGAAATGCTTTGGAAATGTGACACAGCAGTTTGGAATGATAAAAGAAGTGCATGAAAAACTAGAGCAAAATGGTAAATCCCATAGGGTCTGGCCACATTAAACTGCATAAAGTTTGTTGACTGCAAAACCATGATTTTTTTAAGAAGGCTAAAAAATGGCTTATCACATGTCAGCTGTGAATTTACAATGCCACAAAATAACTTTATTACTAGCTTTTACATTTTGTGGACTATTTCTCAGTTTAGAAGTAAGTTAGGAGAATCAGAAGTACTTTAAGATAAACATTATTATTATTTATTAACGTTTATTTATAAGGCTCCACACGGTATCCGCAACGCGGTACAGAGGAAATAGCAAAGCCAATAGTTACATATTAAATACAATAATTAACAGAGGGTATAAAAACATGAATAAGGAATACAATATATGTACAATGCAAAAATAAAATATAGTACAAAAATAGCGGAACTATATGTAAGGAAAATAAAGATGCTGGATATGTGTGTAGGAAAAGATGAATAAGGAGAGAGAGACAGTAGAGAGAAAAAGGTGGGAATTAATGAGGACAATGTAGAGGAATGATGACAGGAGGGAGGAGGACCCTGCTCATAAGAGCTAACATGCAAAGTAAGAGAGGGTGAACAAATAGGAGACACAGGGATGAAGATGGGGAGGGCAGGTAAGCTTAGGTGGAGGAAGGGAAGGCTAGCCTGAAGAAGTGGGTTTTGAGGGAGCGTTTGAAGGATTGGAGGGTGCTGGATTGCCTGATAGGATGTGGCAGGTTGTTCCAATGGAGAGGGGCGGCCCGGGAGAAGTCTTGGATACGGTAGTGAGAGGTACAGTAGTTATAAGGTAGTTATAAACATCAATGCTCTTTACTTAAGCTTGCCATACACTAGAGCGATTGTTGATTTGATCGTCCAGCTTTTGGGAGATCAGACCAATAATCGCAGTAGTGTATGGACATGATTTCTTAAAATTTTTTGCTAATCGAGAAAACGGTCCTAAAACGCTTGGGTCCGATTATTGATAGTTTAGGATTCTTAAATCATATAATAATGATATTGTGTAGCGTATGTGCATTTCAAATAATCGTACCCTGCACCCCCACCTCCTGGCCCGAGTTTTCCCATCTTGCCGACACTATAATTATTAGCATGCACAGCACTTATAAAGTAATGAAAGCGTTTTGCCGTACGTTAGAAAAAATGATGGAGTCCATTAGATAGGGAAACTCCACCCAGGAGGTTCTATACACAGCCATCTCCCCTATGTCTTTGAAGTGGAGAAGTGTACACTACAGGTTACCATTATCCCGACCTTGTCAGAAGGCGTTCCTATTACTAGCAGACGTCACACAGTTGCCATGGAACCAAGTTAAACAAGACTAGAAGCAGGAGTAATGTGTGGCGCTGATATTGGGAACTTTTCCCTAGTGGATTATCATCCTATTTATTAATTATTTCCTGCTGTGAATGATAATTGCCCTAGTGTGTGACCACCCTCACACTATACTTATGTGAACAATATCATGTCTGTAGTTCCTTACATATGTCATTGTAGTTACCCTAATTTTTTTATGCTTCACAAATACAGGCCTGATTAGAAAGCACTGGGGTTACCCATAATGTAGTAGATATAACAATTGTGTATGTTTTAGAAATGAATAATACCAATACAATGTTTTTTTTTTTTTCATTGTGTTTTCTTTAGTACAGGCAGCAATACAAAAAAATTCAAAGCTGAAAACAGAAGTTAAACAAAAACAGGTTGAGATAGATAATCTAAAAGAGGTAAAATGATGGATACACTTATCGGAAGGGATAACATTTAGATTGGGTTTTGCTCTTTGCTTTGTAATCTTTAATTGCTCATAGCAAGTAGGGCTGTCCTTGCTAAAATAGTAATTATAATACATTGTATATGTCCAAGCATTTGATGAGACTATAAAATGTTATCTTAATAGATAATCATATGGAGTTCTCATGCTATAGTTTATATTTGTATACCCATTACACCTCTCAAAATTTACACTCAACTGAGTGTAAGAATGATCTTTGCTGAACAGCAGTTCCCAACCAGAAGGGGATCATTTGTTAAAGGTCTGTCCAATGTTGAAAAGAATTAACAAAATTCCTGTAAGATACTGTTTTAATCATCATACCGAATTCATAATTTTATTTATTCTTTCACTTTGCCTTAGACCAGTCATTTATTCAGGGATCTATCAAATATTCTGCATTTAGTGGTTGCCATTCAGTTTTTTTAAACTCTAATACATTTTTAGCTTCCATTTTTAATTGAAAACAATAATAAAATTTATGTTTTTTTTATAATATCTTGTGGAGTTAGTAGATACTTGCTGTGTACGAAGTGAAAGGATCTTTTATGTTATATAGATAAATCTGACATCTTTGGGAGAACCCACTTCTTTATTTTTATAAGAAAGCATTTAGGGCCATATTTACTAAGCTGCGGTAAAGGAAAAGTGGAGATGTTGCCCATGGCAACCCATCAGATTTTAACTGACATTCTCTAGTATGTAATAGGAAAGTGAGAGCTAGATTTTGCTTGGTTGCTATGGGTAACATTTCCACTTTTCCTTTCCCGCAGTTTAGTAAATCTGGAACATGGTGTATAGTCATTTTATTTATTTAAGTTACAATAGAAAGTATCACCCCTGCTGTGTATAGCTGATGCAGCATTTTGGAAAAACAAAATATTAGGTTTTCTTTAACCACCAATGGAATGATAAAGGCAAGAGAAGGTAGAAGACTATACATCTTACAACAAGGTGTACAGATGGACAAGGCTGATTTGAAGTTCAAAGAATAGGTGTACTGGGCGCTTATATAATACAACATCTTATATAAAAATTAAACAAATCAAGTCCAATAGTGCAGTGCTCCTCAACCTTTTCTCACCCTCGACACGCCTAAGCCCATCCCAGAATTCTGCGGCACACCTAAGCCCATCCCAGAATTCTGCGGCACACCAAAAGCAAAATATACAAAAAAAAAAGCAGGAATTACAATAGTGCATGAATCAGAGTGCAAAACCTTTCCAAAAATTAAATAAAAAACGCACAAATATAATGAAGGATAGACAGATAAATCTAACAAAATTTGAATATAGTATAATACATAAAAATAATAAGAAACACACTAAGAATTCCTAAAAAAAAGCCCATAAATTGTAGGAGATAAAATCAATTATATGGGGTAGGTGAAACCAACTACTTCAAGACAAGTTAATAGGATAACCAATAAATGTGAGATGTTTTCAAATAGTGAAATAATCCTCTAACAAAACCTTAACTCAAAATGAAATTGATCAAATAAATTCAAACATATTAATCGTAAATGTTAGATATATCCTAAATTATGTCCAATATGACCTAGTATAATTGGAAGTGTGTACCTTAGATATGGAAAAATACAAAAAAGATTTTAAATGAATAACTCTAAAATATCTAAACACACATTTGATATTTTAGAGTTATTCATTTAAAATCTTTTTGTATTTTCCGAAAAAGTGAAACATTTACAGAAATACTTTGCAATTTAAGGAATAATATTTTTAAGGCTCAATAAACGTACTTCTCTTGTAAATACTTATTTGTAAGGGCTAAATTTATTAAGCTCCTGAAAAGTAATAGTGGAGATGTTGCCCATAGCAACCAATACGATTCTAGCTGATATTTTCCAGTATGAAAAAGGAAAGTGGGAGCTAGAATCCGATTGGTTGCTATGGGCAACATCTCCCCTTTTCTTTCCTGCAGCTTAGTAAATATTGCCCTTAGACTGAAATTTTTTGTCAGCTTAAAGATTTCGTTTTCTCCCTCTCAAACTTGTTATATCCACAATTGTGTAAAATAGTATCATTTGAAGAAAGTGCTTATAATATTTAGCTATTGGGCTATCTTAATTTTTCTTTATACCGTTATTTGATTTTGTCCAGAACAGTTGAGCCACAGGTCTGTGATAAGATGGAATTCCAGTTTTGTGCAGAAAAGTTAAACAGACCAAACTTTGTGGCTAGATAAAACTATTACTACACTAAATGCTTGGTTACCACTGTGGCATTATGCAGAATTCTTGATATTATCGTCAAACAACGTTCATAACCTCTGCTATTCGTCTGGGTGAATGTCAGAGCACTGAAGGAGAGAGAGATATTAAACAGACTACCCCTGTAAAGGAGAGGGGTAAGCAAGAGAAGGGCACAATATTTATGGCTGAAGAATATATAACTTATTTTAAGAGATGAAAGTGTCTACTGTTCTCAGAACTTATGATGAACTTTTTTATTTATATTCTTTACAGGAAACGTGTTATCTGATAATATATATATATAATGATGTGCATTGATGAAAAAAAATGACGTACATTTATGTGCATTGTGTAATATGGCCTACAGAATTAATTATGGACTAGCATCACATTAACTAGACTGTGCTTATCCTTAAAGCTGATTACCACCTACCGAAATGTATTTACTTCATTCTTCTCTGAAATAAACATTTTTGCAGTTTATATTTTACAAATTACAGTTAATAAAAAAAATATTAAAAAACACATGGAATAATATACACATTATTTGGCAACTATTGTTTTCTATAGTTGGTTAAATAAAGGCATTTTGATTATCTAAAAAGGGAGATAGTCTGGGATTTCCCCTCTCGTTTGGGAAATGTTGGGAATTTGTTTTTTACATTTCTATGAAATTTTAAATAATTGACATTCTTTGAGACATATAATATGCTAATTGTTAGAAAAAGCCTTTGCTACAATTTCAATAAAAATGTAGTATAGTAATAAACTTGGAGTGGAATTAAGCACCTTAGTTTGAGGGTTTTACAGGTTGACTTGGAATCTTATTCTACTAATTCAGGGCCGGTTGGTAGTATAAAGCATAGTTGCGCTTGTGACCTTTTGTAAAATTGAGCATATGTTACTCAAGAACATAATGATGTCATTTTTGTACAAAAGAGGATTTTTGTTACTTGGCTTTAAGAGAAATGGACTTTACGGTAAGTAACAAGCTTTTGCATCCAATTGGGGTACACTGCAGACATTGGGGACATACCATAGCTGTCCCTAAGGAAGGGATTGCTCTAAGCTTTGCGTAGAATACTGTGCACAATCTTTCCAAAAACTGGAGTGCTCCTCGCTGCGAGCCTGGTACTAACGATCGCTGTATTTATAAATACTTACCCCTCCAGCGAGGTCCCATGATGGCCTGCGGGACTTTCACCAGAGGCTTTCGGTACCGCATGGAGATGAAGTCCCGGCGCATGCACAGTAGCTAAGTTTTGGGACTTTGAAATTGCAAAAATTAGCTACACTGTGCACGCGCAGGGACCTAACTTCAGCTAAAGAGACATGGCTCACCGAGGAAAGGTGAGTTTAAAACCTTTTTTGCCTTTTATTTATTTTTTTGCCATTTTGTACTTATGAACAAGGAACACCATTGGTAATTCCAGTGAGCACAATATATAT
>WWET01001751.1:183444-201600 GCA_011038615.1 Limnodynastes dumerilii | reverse complement strand
ACACTATACCATTCTATCTGTAACATACACACAGTATAGAGAATGTCCAGCAACATTACCATTACCAAGTAACAGATTATACTATTCTATCTGTAACATACACACAGGATAGAGAATGTCCAGCAACACTGCCATTACCCAGTAACACACTATACCATTTTATCTGTAACATATACACAGGATAAAGAATGTCCAGCACACTGCCATTACCAGTAACACACTATACCATTCTATCTGTAACATACACACAGGATAGAGAATGTCCAGCAACACTGCCATTACCCAGTAACACACTATACCATTTTATCTGTAACATATACACAGGATAAAGAATGTCCAGCACACTGCCATTACCAGTAACACACTATCCCATTCTATCTGTAACATAAAACACAGAAATGTCGGTTACACATATCTACAAATATATAAGCCACCAGCATCTATCAAGGCCTTTCTGCATATGGTGGTCCTAACTCTATTAATAGGAGTCCCATGTTGGGTCATAAATATGATTTTAAATTGAGAGCCAACTTACCCCAAGAGACACCCCTTAATGCTTCCAAAATAGCTGCTGTGGAACAATACCCCCTCTCTGCTGCTGCTCCCAAACATTATACATATAAAATTGAAGTTGCTCAGATCAATTTATAGGTAAATGCAAACAGGGGCATGAAAGGCTGGGGGGGGGGTATTCTGCTAGCAACAGAAACAAGGGAAAGAAAATGCCCCAGCAATAGGAGTGTTTGCATCATATTGTCTTATGATGTTCAAGCACAAGCAGTCATACAAGATGGTGGCATACACAGGTAGAAGCAGTTGTGGAAATTGCTATTTTGACAGCAATAAAGCCGACCGCATCATTTTAGACAGGAATGTTTATAAATGTATTTCAGCAGTGTACTGAGGAGTTTTCATTTTGTTAACCAAACATTTGGTCAGGATTATTATAATGCGGAACATACATATCACACCATTACAATATTAGACAGTTGTTGTAACCTCTCTTTCTGAAAGAAAGGAGAGTATGGTGTAGGCCTTAATATAGCTGGTATGCCGGAATATATTGCTCGATTGTGCATAAATGGTCTTAATCTAATAGCATAGGTTACAGTAAGAGTCATTTGTTTGCTTACCCAGCGAGTCAATGAAATCTTTGTTATTCTGGTAAAATTTGACATAGGAAGAGAGCTTGGCACTGACAAATATTGTCAATAGCTGAAAGAAATAAAAAGGAACATTGTATATAGATTGTAATTGAATGCCTACATTTTCATGCAAAGTACCTCGTTTTTAAACACCATGTTTCATTTTGAGATAGAAGTGACAGTGGATGGTTATGTTAAAATAAGAAACAATTAAAATCCTACCTCAGTGCTACCACTCACCCCAAATTTATACTGCCTCAGGCAGGACCCTTGTTATACTCTGTGCTGCTGTGAGAGTTGAGGACCAAACAGCCTGCACATTTTTCTAGCGTCATCTACTACAAAACTTAGGGCCGGCACAAATACAGGAGACTGTGCCACACACACACGCACACACGCACGCACACCCCCCCCTTAGAAAGCATAAACCTATGATCTTCATAGGATTAATTCAAATTTCACATAATCTCAATGAGCTTCATCTTAAACTTTTCTAGTGTAAGAATGATAAAGACCTTAGACCAGTGTTTCTCAACCTCGGTCCTCAGGACCCCCTAACAGTGCATGTTTTCCAGGTGTCACTGCTGGAGCACAGGTGTGTTCATTACTAACTGTCACATTTTAAAAGCTCCACAGGTGCTGCTCATTATACCACTTGTGATTCTTTAAGGAAACCTAGAAAACATGGACTGTTAGAGGTCCCTAAGGACCAAGGTTGAGAAACACTGGTAAAATATTAAAAGCTACTGCATTATGCACTATGATATAAACAAATAGCATTACCTGCATTGTCATTATGGGTACTATACAGGTATCTACAAATATTTCAAGAAAAACCCAATGTAGGCATTTGTTTTGTAATATCATAATATAAAAGTTAAGCAATAATAAGATACTTACATCATGAATAAGTTCTCCTTCTAAAAACTTCACTGGCTTTAAAGCAAGGAGGTGATCCAGCAAGAATGTTTTAGGATCTTTTAGTGCTCTTACAATGCACCTAAATAAAAAAAATACAATAAAAATAAATCAGCGGTTTTGATATATTAAGCATTGCTATTTTAATGGTTAAGCCAAGCCCATAACACTTTAAAAACAAGAGCACAAGCATTATTTACAATGTGCCGCATGTTTGTATTTTTTCTCTAGCTGGATTTTTGCAGCTTGTTGGCAGCTACGCACAAGGCCACGGATTGAATCCATAGTTACGATGCCACCGCATGCCAAGTGCAATGGCAGCAGGGATCCGATTCTGTATCCTGCCTTCCATGTGGGCAATGGTAAGCCATTCCACTCACATATACGGACTGATATGCGAGCAGAGAGCACCCATTTTGTTGTAGTCTCCTATATGACAACAGAGCAAGTTTCATGCATAGGGCTGGATCCAGACTTAAGTGCTTGAAATGAGTTACTCCTGGGCTAAACCATGCTGATTGCAGGGGGAGTCATTTCATCTGTTGCATACAGTATTAGAGTTGAGAGGTGATGTTTCCTATCCCAAGTCTAAATAACAGCGTGATAGTAAAGCTGGTCAGTATCTGTGTGCAGTAAGCAAGTCACAGATATATCCCTGCATGCAAAGAATACAATTACCTTGACTCCCCCTGCAATCAACATGGTTTAGCCCAGGAGTAACTCATTTCAAGCACTTACTAAGTCTGGATCCAGCCTATAGACCTTAATGCACTAAGCCAGGTATCCTATCCAGAGACTGACTACACATTAAACCTTATATCTTGTGCTGGTGGCGGGGTGACTGAGCAACCTGCCCTAGAGAGACCTTCACAAATCGCATTACAAAGAATTTACATATTTCAGCCCAGCAATCTGTAAACATGAGGTTGGTTGTATTACTTGTGTGCGTCCAGCCGGGCCTGAGAGGCGTTGTCATCTGTGTAGCTTCCCAGGAGTTCCACCATCACCTTAGCAGCTTCATCACTGTGAAGAGAGAGATGTTACAGCTTCCAAACAGACCACACTGCTCTATGCAAACATAATTGTGTAATGAATATTAAATGTACCTGAAGGGATCTGCTTCATCATCGCTAATTAGAAAAGGAGACTCATTAGATGCATGCATTTTGTGTACTGTATAACTATTTGGGTTACTATAGACAAGACACTTCAAAGTTAGCTACCGCAACCAATTCCAGAGAAATGGCACACACAAGCCATAAGCAAGCATCAGGATCCCAAGCAGATTTAACTTGTTGCTGAAGAGGTTTGGAGAGTTAGAGATGCTGAGAGAGATCGGTTAGAGATTTCTTATTTCTGAACACACCCAACTTCCAGGAATAAAGGTCACTCATTGATCTACTAAGAATATGAACAAGAGGCCCCCCTATTAACACAAATCTAAGCCAGAGACTGGAAAAGTATCCTTCCTGTGTAGGTGTACAGCCCTTAGTCACCCTGGAGACATTGAATTATCGTCAGTGCAGTTTTCCAGAGGACGGAGGATAGTGTTACGCAGTGATGTGGGAGACTGACCAGAGGCCAAAAGGTCCACAGTTATCATCCTTACTCACTTCTTTAACATGACCTATTTATTCTCATCCCAAGTCAGACCTAAAATAATATTCCCCTCACTCCTCCCCATAACACGTAGCAGCCTCACTTGAGAAGTACCCATTGCCATAAAAGACTTCGCAACACTAAGGATGCTTTACTGTAAGCAAAAACTGATTATAGATAAAGCCTCCCACTTATCACCACTGACAGTGACCATGTTACACAATATCCATCAGCTGCAAAGCAACATAACAATGAATTACCATACAACAAAACCATTAGATATTCTACTGTAAGTCAGGAGCAAATGACATTCACATTTTTATGTCCTCGCTTCTATTCATCTTCCAGTGGTGTCTTTAGCACAGCATATTCTTAGAATGGCCATAGCAAACTTACATCTCTCACTAATACCCCTTTCACATCGCCGCCCCGGCAATACCCAGAGTCTGTGAAGCCGGGATATTGCTCTGCCACCAGATGATCCGAGGGGCACAGACCCCGTTTCACATTGTAGGGTTGACCAGGGTCTGCCCTGGCAGTAGTACACTGTGTAACTTGTTTACTGTTGCTCTGGCAACACTCGTGTCCAGGGCAATAGTAAACAAATTGCACCAATCAAGTAGTTTGTGGTACCTGGGTTGAAAAACCCGGGTAGCACCTTTCACACTGAACTCCTACCCGGGTTGGACCCGGGAATAACCCTTCTTTTGTCCCGGGTAGAGACACCCGGACCCTTTCACACTGCGCCTTAACCTAGGTTGTTGCGGCTTGCCCCGCCAAAAACCCGAGTTTCTGGGGCGATGTGAAAGGGGTAGAAGAAAGAGAAGGGACAGGAGCGTCTGAATGTGGTTCTCCCATCATATTGTAGACCAAGACACATGTTTACTGAGGCACATTGGCCACTACTGTAAAAATAAATGAAATGACGTTGCAGTAATTAGGAGTGCTAATAATAGAAAGACGCACATTACTGCTGGATCTGTTAGAAACTGTTCCTATAACCCACTACTGCATCGATACGCACACTCACAAAGGCGGGACTACTACAATGTCTGAATGGGAATCGTTACACTGAAGGTCTGGACAGCGTACACACTGAGAAATTCAGACAACGGGACATCGCTGACCAGAAAAACGAGGAGCTCCCAAAAATCCCTTGATGCAATACATTATCTGACAAGACAGTACAAACTGATAAGATGTCTGAACTACCTGACTATTAACATGATTATGGTGCCAATCACATGATAGCCCTAAACTGTGTACCCAACTTTAGACTGGCACACTGGCAGTCGAATCATTTGGTCACAACCAACAATCTGATTATTGGTTCCAACAACAGAATCCCGTGAACACACTGGAAGAAAATGATGCAGAACATTTGTTTGTCCGCTGACCTGCAAAATTATTATACAGTGTATGGCTCCCTTTACACCCCTATAACCATAAAAACACCCCCTGATGAGTTATGAAAGGAGAAGAATAGAGGGGAGGAGAGATAGTATAGCGCCACCTATGACTCATGATTAGAAGTATCCGTACACAGGATGATCAATTTGTCATGACTGATTTATAATGTTCTGTTAAACAATAAAAAACATATAATTTCATGCTAAAAGATTAGGTTAGGATCAAAATGACCACTTTAATTCATGCAAATTGCTGCTGTCCATACACAGCCACCACCCAGAGATCACAGCTATCAGAAAAAGCTTGTAAATAAAAAAGCACAAAAGGATCAAAGCAAAATTTAAAGGTCCCAAGATGTTGCGTTAGTTCTAAGCACCACACAACAGCAGCAGAGGAACAGATTGAAGGCCCCTGAAGCTCACACTTTTTCTTACCACAAAAAAGAGCCCCAGAGACATTTCTAGCAGCAAATGCGGAAAAAGGACACTGGCACTTTTTATACACAAATGCTATTATTTTGTGTTTTCATTTGAATAAAGGATTTAAATGACCAGCTTCTACTAGTAAACTTGTAATATAATCTGTATGACCTGTTACATGTAATTAAACATCAGTAACAGGTAAATGAACACACGTAAAAAAAAAAATAACCCATTGCATACAGATATCTGGCTATAGCGCACTGATAACTATATAGAACATCCATTAGGGTACTGGGCCTGGATTCATAGACCCAGATGTATTGCACATATGCCCTTAATTTACCGATAATAGCTGCTACGCATACGTAGATTACGTAAAAGAGTTACGCATCGTTTCGTTACATAGATTGCGTATATGCGGTCTTTTTAGTAGCTATTATCGGTAACTTAAGGACGTATGTGCAATACATCCGGGCCCCGGTGACCAAATGTACTTAAAAAATGCAAGTGTCCTTTTCCAAGGCACATAGATTATATAGACAAGCGAGATATGGTTAAGCACCTTTTCTTGCAGTCAACAAGGGCCTCATAGAGCAGCCGGAGCAGAGTGTGCTTTTTTTCTGTGTTGAGGTTCCAATCAGTAATCCATTTTCGGACCTAAAATAAAATGCAGCACACAAAGCACGGTAACAGAACATAATCATCGCACACAGATAGAAGGGTCAGGGCACACAGCACACCAGCAAAGCACCGACCTGATCAAGATCTGTTGGAATGTACATGATGGCTGCGCAGGAGGCTGCGACCTTGATGAGGGCACAGTATACGGTGTACCGGACCGGGGTGCTCTTATCCATGCCATGGAAGAGATTGCTCAGTCTGAAATACAAGTCACAGACACTAAGGGTCAGATTTACCAATCGGATTTTAGCTGACATTTTCTAGTATGTAATAGGAAAGGGAGAGCTAAAATCTGATTGGTTGCTATAGGCAACATCACCACTTTTCCTTTCCCACAGCTTAGTAAATCTAGCCTTAAATATCAGTTCATCCAACACGAAGGACAACAGGCTGAAAAGGGACCATTAACTACAGATGCAAATATGTCTGCAGATTAGGACTTGTATGGAGACACAAAACAATCCACTTGGATGAATTAATGGAACTTTATTTGGACAGCAAATATTTGCTTCCACTTACTGTGGTAATGTCGATCCAGACTTAAGTGCTTGAAATTAGTTACTTCTGGGCTAAACCATGTTGATGGCAGGGGGAGTCAAGGTAATTGTATTCTTTCCATGCAGGGATATGTCTTTGAATTGCTTACTGCACACAGATACTGACCAGCTTTACTATCACACTTATTTAGACTTGGGATAGGAAACATCAACTCTCAACTATAATACTGTTTGCAACAGATGAAATATGACTCCCCTGCAATCACCATGGTTTAGCCCAGGAGTAACTAACGTCAAGCACTTAAATCTGGATCGAGCCCAATAGATCTGCAGATTAGGACTTGAATGAATTAACGGAAGGATTCACACCTAAGAAACTCCAGCTTCTTAGGTGCGTATTTTTAAGAATGTACCTACTGCGCATGCAAGGTAGTACGTTTACGCAATATAAGTAGCAGATAAGTCTTTAAAGAGCGCACAGGTAGTTTAGTAGGAAAGGGGTGCGCTAATGCCGCCTTGGGGAGTGTTTAGGGAGAAGTGGGAGGGATTTAGATTAGCCGGGGGAGGCAATGCCCGTGCATTCTTAAGAAGGAAACTACACACGGTTAATTAAGGTAGCACTATGGCACTCTTAAGTGTCAAGAGGTAATTAAAAATGGGGGGGCGTGTTAGGGGCTGCACGAGTGAGTTAGGTTCGGATCTGTCCGCACCTAACTGACTCTTAGGTGTGAATCTGGTCCTTCATTTGGACAGCAAATATATGCTACCAATTACTGTGGTGATGTGTCTATTATATATCTATATCTCCCCTCACTATGTATTCCATTGGAACATCTACAAAATACAGATCCCAACTGCGATGTGGCTACTTACAGTTGCAACCTTAACGATGGCCGTTCACCTTCCCGATATTTCATTAACTTCTCACAGAGACTTTCAATGAGAGCTTCCTGCTTATCAGGTTCCAAGATGAGCAACAGAGACACAACACTATTCATGATACTCTCAACATCTGCGAATGCAAATTTCAGGACATTAGTTAAAAACAAAAAAAAACACAACCCAAAAACAATTTACAGAGCGGAGACATCGTCTGTGGTCACTCCGCTGCCTTGTGTGCTAATCTGACCTTCACATTCTTTTATTACGTAGCATATCAAGTCATCTAAGAGGAGTGAAACGTAGGTGCATTATGCATTACTAGTGCTCACAGGGACAGAAAAAAAAAACAAAAAACATACTGGCTCCAAACCAATGTCTACAGCTATTTAAAATGATATATAAGTATCAAAAAAGTTTTTGATATTAAAACGCGGAGCGGATTTACACCTCCGCTTTTTTTTTTTTTTTACTTACGTGCCTATTTATAAGTCCAGTGCATAGTAAATTTAAGCTATCTACGTAGAATTTCGTTACATAAACTGCGTACATGCGGTCTTTTGTGAATCCGGTCCATGGTCACAAAAGTAGTATCAAGAAGTCTTCTTGATATAAAAGAACCTACCACAAACACATACTATATTCACTCTGTGGAAAGCAGCTTGGTCTTGTCTTTTTGATTGTGATGTGTTAAAAATGGAAAACCTCTGTATTTCATTGCATCAACCATCACATGCGTTGTATAAACATTGGCTATAGTGTACTGTGCCTGTTTGTTCCTTGGTTTTTAATAAACAAATAACAAAAAAATGCACTGTAAAACACAAGCCAGACTGACAGAGACCCCAAGTACTATGCAGGCACAAATTCAAAGCAGCATGTTCTCCGTTTGACACATATAAAGAGGACTATACCCAAAGCAAAGAATACTATGGGTGAGCATTACTGTAATTGGGTTCTTTGCCTTCCAGGACAGACCGCTCACAGAGAAAAGCAGCGGGATCTCTACATGAAGAGGGAGAAATTATCTTACACAGACACAAATCGTGCATCTCTGACGAGCAACCCTGTTATCATGATGAAGTCTAGAGTTAGGTGGAGCCTGTGGTATAGGGTGTGGTGTTTTAGGTTCTACTAAAGACTCATAGTATTTGGATTTTATGCCTTTTTGAACAAACTTTATAACAGAATGCAAGATGTTACAAATAACAAAACAAACCTTTATCATCTTCCTTCAAGCAGACATCACAAGCCTCAATGATCTGAGCCAAGTCAATGTGAAGACCACCCTCAGAATTCTCTTCTGATATTTCTGC
Source organism: Limnodynastes dumerilii (assembly GCA_011038615.1). NCBI lineage: Eukaryota > Metazoa > Chordata > Amphibia > Anura > Limnodynastidae > Limnodynastes > Limnodynastes dumerilii. The sequence continues at coordinate 192,733 of WWET01001751.1, read as the reverse complement.
TCCTTTAGATTTCAGACAAGCACGAAGCTCAGCAGCCTTTTAATAAAAAGAAATAAATGTCCTTTATGTGTATAATATAAGCAAAAAAGCTGGGCAAATTCTATAAGGGAATCTGTAGCAGTTTTCAGTCAACCTTTAACACCCACTTATAAAAATTTATATTGTGCAGACAGCAAACTAAATTATAAGACAGACAGGTACTGCTTCTTCGATAGCTAGAAGACAGAAGAAACAGACAGATGACAAGATGAGAATAAAGCACTGTATAGTTAGTATGTACATTAGTGTGAAGCTGGATAAACACATATGCAATAATAAGGCCTATGATACAATTCCAGGCTATTTGGAACAATATCACAAGAGTGTGTACATAATCTTGCTTTTTTTCCCCAGTCATTTTTAGCAAAAAAAAAGATAGAATCTGATGATTTGGTTTCATGAACCTCCTAAAAATCACTATCACCGATGAATGGTACAATGTGGGCAGTGTGTATGCAGATAGGACCATCCATTTCTTCCTGCAGTCACCTGTGCAGCATAGGCAGATATTTCCACAGCCTGTACAGAGCCACAGTTCTTTCAGCAGATTGAATTCAGCACCTTATTGGGACTCAATGGTCAGTGCATGTGTAAGAGCCATATCATCTGAAGTACAATTGCATCGGTGTGTACCCAGTGGTGTTACCAATACTACAGGTAACCATAGCATTTTAGAAAAATGTCATGTTGGAGAGTATGCATCGCATAAAGAATAAATTGAATGAATCATCAAGTTTTAAAACCACAGCATCCACCTTAAACAAGGGGTAAAAGCTACAGCAAGTAAAAGCAACACAGCCAGTAGCTGATTCCCATATCCGGTCCAGCTGCATCACCACAGCTCTACATTGCACCACTATATTACACACCTACACTGTACTGATCACATTATTTATTGTGTTTTTCAGTATTTCTAAATTTCTACAACGAATAGAAAATCTCAGGTCACATAAAACAAGTGGGAGGTACACGAGACACAACACGGGCAGTGGGCCTTCACCATGGACATAAGCTTACAACATACAATCAATTAGGGACGCAGTGCCTGAGCAGCTGCCATTATACTACAACTGCCAGCATGCCTTGCGCGAATGGAGGCCGTGCAGCAGCTGGAGACGCACTGGTCGCGTGCACCCTGTCTATAGCCCCTCAGTCTCCGATGGAAAACGCGAAGAAGACAGAAACCTGTGACCTCGGCGGCGTCACCCAGTCGTTAGACGCGACAAGAGAAGCCAAGACTCGCTCACCTGATCCTCCTCAGACACATCGATAAAAGCCGGGACGCTCATGGCTGCACACTGCCTTCTATCACGCCGCGGCAGAACCGGAAAAGGGAGCAATAGCCGGCAAGCACTTCCGGGTCAGAAGTGGGTAACGTGACGTCCTTTCGTAAACTACCGCGCTCCTATATAGAGAGCATGCGCAGTAAGTGGCGGTGAAGTTGTCGCCGGCATGTGGTTAAACGCGCCATTTTGTTGGTTTGCAGTGTCTGGAGATTGCTACTAGTTCACCACAATACGTACACACACACCTGACAATGACATTGTAGTAGCAGTTACAATATCTTTCTTTAGTAAAATAATATATAAAAATGAAAATAAAGTATGCCTTCTAGTTAAAAATAAACAATTTATTAAACAAGAAATCTGGTACCAGATAGACTATAACAACAAGTAAATGTTACAAAATATTGATTACAGTGGGGACCAGACAGAAATAAAAGTAACAATAACAAACTGCACCAAGAAGTTAAGAAACACCTTGCAGGTTGATAAACCTATATCATAGGTATAAATAAAGGATGTCTTTATTGCAGGTGGTATATGAAGCACTTTTCCATATATAGCAGAGATGCTAATGATGATTTTTATAGCGCAGGTCCACTAAAAATAAATGATATCCTTCATTTATGGTAGAGCATCTAAACGATATTGCTGGTAATGGAATGGAGTAGGAACGTATCTTGTATATTTGAGGATGATTTATGCCAATATTGTGCACAGTGTGGGTAACAAACCCTTAAATACAGCGCTGACCTTCATATAAATACTTGATAACGATAGTCACAGTGTGGGCAGTAAGCCAAAGATGAAATAGCGGACAATAGGAAAATAACCACACTGATTCTTATCCTCTCCCGGACAAGTCGTGTGTCCCGTTCTCCATTCAGTCCGTAAGTATTTGCAGTGTACTTTAGATAATGGCCACAACGGGTTCTCTGTTATCACTTCCACCGTCGGGGCAATAGTCAGCTGTAATGGGTGCAGGGTGTTCAGTGCACATGGGCCCCTCAGAACAGGGGGCCCTGTGGCATTCATCCTGCACCCAAGTCCGCATATCAGGGTTGGCAGGGGAAGGGGGGCCCATTCGGCATCTATTTCTCTCCAAAATCTCCCAGGGGGAAGAAATAGATGCCGGATGAGCCCCCCTTCCCCTGCGGTGGGACTGTCCTGATTCGTGGGCCTTTTGGGGTCTGCAAATTGGGACAGTCGTGTTTCAGGGTAAAGGGGGGGCCAATGCACAAATCCTGCACAAGGGCCCCCTCACTTCTTAAAACGCCCCTGCCCCCTACCTTAAGACTTCCGATACGTCCTCACTTAAGATGGTACGGATAGGAAAGTCTGGATAGTGTGGTAGGCATTTTGCATGCCCATAGGGTACTATTTAAATAATAAACCCCTCCAGCTGCGCTTACACCCACCCTAACGTTGACAACCTAGCGAAAAAATCCTCATCTCTGGATTGCGTGGATATGGGTTCGATCATCGCAATTGTAGCACAAAAAGTGGATTCCACAAATTTAATAAAAAAATATATAAATGTAACCAAACCAGTCATTAAGGTGGAAAGTTCAGGAGCAAAAATTTTGCAGCGGGTGGAAAGATCTCATGACCCATACAGAAGGGTCAGGTCAAACACACAGTCTAACTTCCCTGCTACAAAAACATACACCCAGGCAAAGCCCATTTGTCAGACGCAAATTAAGATGCATTCAGTATGAGTTTGGACTGGGAGGGAGGAGCAGGCGGAGAAAACATTGGGAGAAAGATAAAAATTGGAACGGAACCCATTAGGAGCAGAGCTTGGCATTACCAGGCCCATAACAAATTTCAGAGGAGACGCAGGAATCCTCCCTCCTGTCCACTCACCCACTCTAAGACCTAGGGGTGGCAGAACTAGAGGAGGCAGAACCACCACTGGTTTGTCCACAACATATCGTCACATATAGGTGGACCTGTGATAACTTAATTAAGTCCTTTCTCTAAGCATTGGACCAGTTACGTGCAGCTCTCAGCAGCAAGTATCAGCAGTAGGATACAGCCGCCACCTGCTGCTGCAGAGCTAAGGTATCAGTGGTCCCCTGATGTCCTAGCTGTGCCTCCCTCATGGAGACCCTGATCAACATCTGTGGTGGGCATAAACCAGGGTTGCCGACTTTTGAAAGCTTCCCTCCGGGGCATCCCAGAGGAAAGAGATAGAGGCCGGTCAGGGGGTGGGGCTTCGGGGCATAAATTGCATCATTAGGGTCCCCCCAACCACCAATAGCTGTTTTCATAGTATTACTAGGAGTGGGGGCAGTGCTTGATGATGCTAATTGTGCCATCAGGTCCCGCCCAGTCTTTAGTTACTCTGAGGGCCTGATTCAATTAATTCATTGAATTTTTTCCGCGTTTTTTTGCGTATTTCGCTAATTTGCATATTTTTTTTCACGCTTATTTTTTGGTCCCGATTTAATTCTGTTTTTTTTCGTGTATTTTTTGGGTCTATCGCGCATATTTTTTGTTCCTATTTAAATGCATTGCACGTGCGAATTTTTGCAATTCAATTGCGTTACACACGTTAAAATTCGCGCGTTATTTTACATCATTTTTTGCGTACCTCATCAAGGTGCGTATTATGATATGTGAGGGTGAAATTCATAAAAAAATTCAAGAGTACAGCTTCTCTATGCTCCTGATCACCTCCCAGAGGCAACAGAAAAGAAATGTGATAATCCACATAAATCTATGCAGCCTGCAACTCAAATAAATAGCTGTAGGTTAAAAAATTACTAAAAAGTAGAAGAGAACATTGAAAAGTGAAATATTACGCTGGCAGAAGTTTTTAAAAAAACAACAATCAGAAAAAGTTGTTTTATATTATTCTCTTCTACAATTATACGTTATTACTGAGTTGCTGCTGTCTAATTTGTGACATTGAAGTGCAGAAGGTCCTAAATAGATTATTACAGACATATGACGGCAGGGCTGCTTATGGAAAGTGATTGTGCTGACATTTGTGTTGCATGGGTAAAGATACAGAAATACACGCACGTATTTCATAACGGGAGGTAAGCACAAAAATGAGCGCTAACAAATACGCTCATGGTCCATTTAAAGCGCGTTGGAGGCGATGGGACATTTCTAATTGAATAGCGGTTATTTTTGCGCGCGAAAGGCGCGTATTTTATATCCGCGTTTTTTTTTTTTTATTCGCGTTTAATTGAATCAGGCCCTATGAATGATAATGTTGCTAGGGGACTTGTGGCTGTGGCTTCATGCAAATTTTCCTGCAGGAAATTTGCTGGCTCTCCCGGAATACCGGGAGAACTGCCCGAATTTCGGGAGTCTCAAAGATGTGTCGGGAGAGTCAGCAACCGTGACATATACTGTCACCTATGCACTCTACAAAAACTGTGTGGACTCTTCATAATAAGTATACAGCTACATTTTCTCAGGTGTGCAGGGCGGTTCCTCCTTACCTTTATGAACTGCCCTCAATTGAAATTACAGGTGCATGTAGTTCATAAATCATGGTGCTTTATATTTAAGTGTCCAATGCTCTTTCTGTAGCTGGTGTCACAGTACAAGAAACACCTCCTGAACGTGTGATTTGCAAAGCTCTGTTCTTTATTAGAGATATGGGATAACTGCTGTGTAGCTATTAAAGCAACCATCTACTATGAAGTTATTTACAAGTCAGAGTTTTCTCACTGGAATGTTTGGAAGTCTTGTGCCAGTAAAGCAACAGCTGTAAGGATTACTTATTAAACCAGGCATTCTGAGACTGGTACTGCTACCCTGCTAGAGATGTGTTTATACAAACTATGATTCATACTTTCACTCACAACTCTTTGGAAACATTTCTCGCTGGTGTGGAAAAAGCAGAGACTTACTGACTTGAACCAAAAAATAGAAAAGAAAATAGAGATTTTTTTTTAACCCATCTGCAATCATAGATCTTGTAGGATATTCTTTTAAAAAATATTGTAAAATGTTGTGGTTCTTCTGTGTGTATTGATTTTTCTGCTCTCAATCACTAACAATAATGGGGGTAGTTCCAGAACTACGTTTGCCGTACGTTTATTCGCGTAGCGTATTTTCGTGTGCGTAAATTCGTTACACTCCCCTCGGCACACCCCTTGCACGTACGTATTTTGTGAAGATATGCTTTCCAAACCCTACCTTAACTTTTTCCAACGTAACCGCAGTGATCCGCACACGTACGTATGGGCTAGACGAATTTACGCAGCTAAGCACGCCCATACTGTACACTTTAAATACCACCCCCGCCTACTTCACGTATTTCAGACGTATTTTCTTGTAACGTAAAATTGGCACGCCCACACGTAAGTATTTACGTGACATATACGTGAATGGCCCATACGTTCTCAATTACGCTACGTTAATGTGCATATTTTCTATGATGCGCATGCGCAGTGCGTACAAAACAGCGATTTTACGTCTCTACCACGCGTAAATTCGCTCCGAAACGTAGTTCTGGATCAGGCCCATGATCTGTAATTAGGACAGGGTTGCCGACTTTGGGTCAGATTTACTAAGCTGCGGGTTTGAAAAAGTGGAGATGTTGCCCATAGCAACCAATCAGATTCTAGCTGACATTCTCTAGAATGTAATAGGAAAGTTAGAGGGGGCGTGGCTGAATGACATAAATTAGGTCACCAAGTCCTGCTTAGTCCGTAGTGACACTAGGAATAGTAGTATTGATAGAGGGGGGGGGGCAGAATTTGTGGCTGTGAGTTTGCATGAAATCATGGCCTTATTTACCCTTGCTGGAGATTTGCTGGCTTTCCTGGAATACCAGGACAAATGCCTAAATTTTGTGTGTCTCCCGGATATTCTGGGAGAGTCGGCAGAAAAAATTGAAAAAATAATCATAACCTACCCATATTGCAGTTCCATGCTGTCTCATTCTTCCATACAGTAAATGACTGTCAGCACTGTGATTGGTGGATAGCTTTAGCCATCATGGTGACAGTCATTCACTGGGTAGCTGCTGGCTGGGAGACAGGTAGAGAATGCTTCTGTGTGTGGCCAGTCAACATCACAGCCAGGGCTGTTGGTAGTGTGTTTGGCACCCCCTCTGTGAACTCTAAATTTGCACCCTTCTGTTTAACAGTTTAACACCAGCGACCATCCTAGATTATAGTAAGCGTCCTAAAACACAATCTTGTAACCACAATAAAAGAAAAGCAAATCATAATCACCACTGTATAATACAGACAGTGTCCTAGTCTCCGCAATACAGTTATCACTTCATCCTAAAAAACACCACACAATAGACTATATATTTTATCATTCATGTGTCTCCGGCCTCCCAGTGTTCCCTATCATGTGACCCCCAGTATTCCTGATCATGTGTCTTCAGCCTCCCAGTATTTCCAATAATGTGTCTTCAGCCTCCCAGTATTTCCCATCATGTGTCTCCAGCCTCCCAGTATTCCCCATCATGTCTCTCCAGCTCTCAGTATCCTCCATCATGTCTCTCCAGCCTCCCAGTATTCCCCATCAAGTCTCTCCAGTACTCAGTATCCTCCATCATGTCTCTCCAGCTCTCAGTATCCTCCATCATGTCTCTCTAGCTCTCAGTATCCTCCATCATGTCTCTCCAGCTCTCAGTATCCTCCATCATATCTCTCTAGCTCTCAGTATCCTCCATCATGTCTCTCCAGCTCTCAGTATCCTCCATCAAGTCTCTCTAGCTCTCAGTATCCTCCATCATGTCTCTCCAGCTCTCAGTATCCTCCATCATGTCTCTCCAGCTCCCAGTATTCTCCATTAAGTCTCTCCAGCTCTCAGTATCCTCCATCATGTGTCTCCAGCTCCCTGTTTTCCCCATTGTGTCTCTCCAGCTCCCTGCATGCCCCCCATCGTCTCTCCAGCTCCCAGTATTTCCCACCATGTCTCTCTAGCTCCCAGCATTTCCCCATCATGTTTCTCCAGCTCCCAGTATTCCCCACCATGTCTCACCAGCTCCCAGTAATTCCCCATCATGTCTTTTCAGCTCCCAGTAATTCCCCATCATGTCTCTCCCCCTCCCAATATTCCCATTTTGACTCCTATAATTTACTTACCTTTGAAGTCTTCCCACCTTCTGACTGCTGCTTTGCGGCGGGCTCTGATGTGAATGATGCTGATGTGACCTTAGGTCACTCCAGCATCATTCAGTGATTATTACACAGGAGAGGGGGAGGCGCTGCTGCAGTGAATGGGCTCCACTATTTCCCACAGTATGGTGCTGACCATGTTTAATGGTTGCATCTATTTCAGGGGCCAGACCGGCGGTGGGGGGTGGATGAGCAACTCTCCAGCCTCTCTCACAGCTGCCCTGTGCATGGAATGTGCAGTCCTAAGAAACTCAGGAGGTAATAACCCAGGGGGGCATCCCACCCCTGCTCAAAAGATATGCAAATATATGCAAATCAAAGGTAGGTGCATTCTGATGATGGGCTAAGAGTATGGGCGTGTTTTGGCAATGACATCTGACACATTTTATAAGAGCAGCATTTTTGTCCATGCTCAATACAGTCCCCCTGCTTTTTAAGATCAGAGCGAACAATTGTTTTGGGGGGCAAACCATCAAAATTGGCTATGGTACCCTGCATCATTAAGGAGAGGAGTCCTGGCCCTGGCCTACAGAACTACTTGTAGGTTCATGCTTGGTACAGATGTCCCCGTTGTCCCCCTCCTATTACCTGGCCATTCCTGGCAAGTGTAACCCCCAAGTACAGTCTGTTTTCAGCCCATCTGTAAAGCTGTAGAGACAATTCCGAATCTATAAAGTGGAAATGTCCAATTCAACTGACGAAGACAAATGTATGACCGCTTATAAAATGTAACATCCATAACAAGAAGCCTGGTTATTTATACTGAGCCATACACATACAGCCATGTAATGAGGGCCACAGAAAGGTTACTACGCTTAAATGGATCCGGATGTGCTTGTTTCATGGAAAGTCCCTTTTATGAAAGATTCTATCAATTCCCATTAAACATGCCATTTGATCATAATAAAGTTTCTTCTTGCTATAACTTACGACATACACTTAGCATTGTGCTTCAAAGGGCCTCAGTCATTCCTGGTCGTTATGAATACTGAGTTTTAAAATTAGCCTTAACCTCTATGAAGAGATAGGATAAATAATCCTGAGGAGTGAAATCTGCAATGGGAACTCATTTGGCAGATTTATAAGGACATGTTTTACATGTTATATTTTACATTGCACATATTATGCTACAACTATTTTTATGGTTATAGATCTAAGAACGAAGCACAAACATCAGCCATCTGTTACATGTAGGGTTATATTAATCTCATTTTCTTAGGGCTGTCTTTTTAATTTATTTCTGCAACTTATTAAAGTGACTTTGAAAAGAAAACATACGTTGGCTGGGCCACCTCCATATATTTTGGGGCCTGGGGCACAATCGCGTCGCCCCGCACTTACACAACGTCATCCGTGATGTCACATAGGAGGCGGGGTGCTGCGGAACTACATTACCAGCGGACCAATGCGTGGGGAAGGATTTGGTGTAAGGAACAGCTCAAAGCAGCAAACCGCCAATACCTGCTGCTGTAGAGCCATGGGGCCTGATCCAGACCTACGCTGCCCAGCGTTAATACGCCGGGCAGCAGCGTAAGATCGTTGTTCGGGCATCCGTAGCAGCAGAATAGTAATGCTGGAAGGAGGCTAATGAGGCTGGGAGGGCGGCATTAGCGTACTAACGCCGCCGTCCCAGCGTATTTACCCTAGCTTATGCCAGCCGAAGTTAGGGTAGCCTTCAGCCGGTGTAAACTAGTGTAAATAAGCTAGAGGAAGGGGGAGTGTCGGGGGAGTTCAGCGATGTCACGCTGAGCAGTAAACCCCTCAGTGTAACATCGTAAGTCTGGATCAGGCCCATGGTAAGTATTTGCGGGCCCCATCAGCTTTGAGGATTGGGACAGTAGTCCTGACTGCTCCCCCCCCCCC
>WWET01001751.1:169759-183422 GCA_011038615.1 Limnodynastes dumerilii | reverse complement strand
CCCCGTCCCCCCCCCCCCCCCCCCATGGCAGCCCTGCATGTTGGTGTTGATCCGGAGGGGAGCGCAGATTTTGCACTGCACATGCTCCGTAACAATTGCACCTGATTCAGACCCGAATGCTGCTTGAGCTGTGTCCGCTTCTGAAAGGTGTGTCCTGAGTGGGAAGGGGTGGAGCCACGTAGTCAATGTACAGTAACAGACCCTCCAACATGATCTATTCCATTAGGTACAATTTAATCCGCTCCTGAGCTTCCAACTGTCACTCACCTGGTTTAAATGAATTAAAAAACAATTTGCCTCTTTAACAAAGGAGGTTACCATAGTAACTGACAGTTGAAAACTGAGGAGCAGAGCGTTTTGTACCTAATGGAATGGGTCATGTTGGAGGGTATGCAGTATGGGGGTGCTCATGCAATTGCACCTGATCCAGAGTAAAACCATCAAAGGTCAAAACATTTGCACCAGCCAGAGGAAATGTCTAAGTCCACAGACACTGTGGACCGTATTCAAGCTTAAGAAGCTTCATAAGGACGGTCTTTTCTGAAATGACCAACTACGCCTGCCATTTACGCAGTGTACGTACCATTTAGGTATGTAGATTGACTACAGGTCGTCTTCAGGGACGCCTTCGGATTTTCTGGGGCCCATCATCAGTGACGACACGTGGGCGGTGCCCCGCAGACCCGCACTACCATCTGGCCGGTGCGCAGGGAAGAATTGGCCCTGAAATGATGGCGGGCCCCCCATCAGCTGCGGGCCCAGGACAGTAGTCCCAGCTGTCCCCCCCCCCAATGGTGGCCATGGTGGTCTTTAAAGACCGCATGTAGTAGGTTCCGTAGAAGGAGGCGTGCTAGTGCTGCCTAATTGAGGTTTTAAGAAAAAGTGGGTGGGGGAGGGGTGTTGATAAGGGTGTGGGGGAAGGGATCTCCATGCGTATTTTCCTTCTTAAGAAGGATAATACACACGGTTATTTAAGGAAGCCCTATGACCCAAGTGCCATAAAAATCCTAAAAATGGGGGCATGTTGCGGGGCAGATCAGGTGAGTTAAGTGCAGATATAGACGCACCAAACTCATTCTCCTCTGTGAATCTGATCCTCCATGATCTAATCATTGCATTAGAATTTCTTAATTGAAATGCCATACAAACGTTATGAATTCGCTGCTGGATTATTGGACAGGTGTCAAATCCTCACTTCGTACCCTCTTGTCCCCCTCTGCTACCCTTTTACCCTGTCCCCACCTGGCGGCTCCCTCTCATCCTCTCACTGCGCTATCTCCTGCCCCCTGATCTTCCAAGCTTGACACCTCGCATTTTGCCTTGTGTTCTGTGCTTGCTACATTTATTGTAATTTTGTGATATTTTTATATTTATATTGTATTTAATATATACTATGCTGTCTATCCCAACCCTGTATGTCTGTACTGTATTTTGTTGTATTTTGTACGGCGCTGCGGACACCTTGTGGCGCCTTATAAATAAACGATAATAATAATAATAATATTTTATATATACAGTAATAAATTATTATTTTTTTGCATATTTTTTTAAATAAATGGAATATTTTGCATTGTTATAGTGCATTAACATCACTATTAAAGTACTCGCGCTAATTATAACCTCTTTTTCTAGTATGTATTACAGTGTTCTGCCCTGGGGCCAGATTTACTAAGCTGCGAGTTTGGAAAAGTGAAGATGTTGCCCACAGCAACCAATCAGATTCTAGCTCTCACTTTCCTATTACATACTAGAGAATGTCAGCTCATCAACTACTCCGTAATTCCTAGTATTCCAGGATGTGGGCAGAGCTTGATGGCGTCATCAAGTCCCGCCCATCCCTAGTAAATTTAGGGATTACTAAAATGAGAGCCAGGCGGTGAGGAGATTTGCCAGCTCTCCCAGGATACCGGTGAGAACTGTCCAAATATCGTCCCAGAGTCGCCAACCCTGTCATAAAGTCCACAGTCTGCGAAAATTATATGTTTCCCTGCGGTTGTTGGCTCCAATGGCAAGAATGGAATATAAGCCTTTTGTTATGACAGATATTTAATAACAGCAACATGTTTAATATCCAGAATTTCCATACGTGAAGGGCCCTTTCCACTCACAAACAGAATTTAGGAGTACAGAACTTCTCTGTACATCCACAACACGCTCCTAGTCCTAGATCCCATCCTATGTTTTGAGCCTGAGATTATCTATCTTTTACAATTGCACTGTCACATTTCCTATCACTTGCTAAAAAATCTATTAATAGTTTTAGTTTTTATATCGGGCTGCACTTGAGTATTTTGCGTGACTAAAACAAGAACTCTCGCCATAAATTATCACCGGTGATCTTATAGTCTGTGGATCCTAAGAGAGCTGAGTTGCATCTTAAGTTCTTGAATTTTTCTTAGTTCTCACTGAAATGCCACAGCTGTCACTAAGACATATAGTGCCAGACAAAAAGGTTTTGTTGTTCCAGTCGTAAATTAATGTTGTGTTATTCAAAAGCAAGATAAAATTTTCACTTAATGTTTGAGTGAACAGAGATGCTGAGATAGCTTCATTTCTATTAAAAGAACACGTGATTGGGGATCAAGATTTTACATGGAGACTTCCTTTATGGGGCTGCAAGCACTATAGCGAAATCCTGGGTGATGAAGCGATAACGTAAAACATTCAGCATTAGAAATTGATGAAGGAAGTAGGAAATAGCAGAGGAAACGACAATCAGTTACCATGTGATGGATAATAACAGCCATGACTATAATGAATGGTCAAGGTCAGTGGATAATGGTAATGTTTTAGGGGGAGGTGGAACGGGAGCCAGGGGACCCACACTGCACCCATGGAACTCTATGCTGTCAGCTTAAGACACCGCTAATTTATTCCAGGAGGAATACCCCATCAAGTCCCGCCACATCTGTAGTAACCCTATGAATGGTAGTTTTGATTCGGCAGGGGGCAGGGCTTCAGGAGCGTTTTGTATAATTCACACCCTCAAACCCCCCTCCCCATAATGCTGTCTCTTCTAGGGTCTTTTTACGCCTGTGGCAGGAACCTAGGATCTAGTCTATCAACCCCCCTTTCCCCCTCCATTTGTGATTTTGCAATATCTGTTGAGTGTATTAAAAAGTCTGGCACTCCACTTAATGAATTAATGCTGCCTCAAGATCATTGTTTCCTTCACCTTCATCATAATAACCCCCTCCTTAACCACAAATCCCACTCATTCACTCTTTCATTATCTCCTGTCTTGACTACTGCAACATTCTCCTTTCCGGCCTCCCTATGGTCCATCTCCCTCTCCTGCAATCCATACTAAATGCGCAGCCAGACTCATCTTCCTCTCCCAAAGCACTGCCTCCACCTCCCCTCTCTGTCAATCTCTACACTGGCTTTCTGTCCCTTTCAGAATTCTCTGCACACTCCTCACCACAACTTATAAGGCTCTCTTCTCCTCTACCACTCCCTACCTTATCTCCATCCGCACTCCCTCCCAACCCCTCTGCTCTGCTGGTGACCTCCAACCTGATAACTACCTCTCACTCCCGCATCCAAGACTTCTCCCGGGCCGCCATTCTGTATTGGAACAATCTATTACATCAGGAAATCCAACACCCTCCAATCCTTCAAGTGCTCCTTCAAAACCTACTTCTTCAGGCTAACCTGCCCTTCCTCTACCTAAACTTATCTGCCCTCCCCATCTTCATCGCTGTGTCTCCTGTTTGTTTACCCTGTCCCTCTTAGCATGTTAGGTCTTATGATCCTCCCTCCTGTTATCTCCCTTGTTATCTACCTTGTCCTCATTAATTCCCACCTTTTCTCTCTACTGTTTATGTCCCTAATTCATCTGATACATTCATATTCTGCTTCATTATTTGATCCCACACACATATCTTCTTTATTTTCCATACATATTGTTCTGATATTTTTGTGCTGTATTTTATTTCTGCATTGTACTTGTATTATATTCCTTATTTTACAAATTTGTATCCTGCCTGTTATTGTATTTATTGTCTTTCTTATTGACTCTGTATGGTTATGCGGAAACCGTGTGGCTATTTATAAATAACAGTTAATAATAATAATAATAATAATAATAATAATAATAAAATCATGAACTAATTTATAACCATTCATTCTCACGTCCTAAGATCCTAATATCCGATTGTAGAGTAATTGGATCTTTGTGAAACGGTTGCATACGTATCTGCGATCAAAGAGCATTGGCTTACCTATACTGTATGCTGTATTACCAAGTCGCGACCACCTGCAATTGCAACTCAGCCCCATTGTCATAGCGGTAACCTGCTCATTATCCTCCCCAAGCTCATCAAAATACCACAATGTATGTGAATGTGTGCCCATGTATCAGCCCATGTGACCTCAACATGCTCTCATGGGAGTTTACTTACATCAAGGATCCAACAATGGATCTTCACTGTCGTTGCGCTTGGAGGTCTGAGGTCTGGATCCGGTCCTAGGTAAATATATAAATACAAATATTGGGCCTGATTCAGACTTAAGAAGGAGCTTGAAATTAGGAAGTAGGAAGTTACTCCTGGGCTAAACCGTGTCGATAGCTGTGGGGTCATATTTTATTTGTTGCAAACAGTATTAGAGATGAGAGGTGATGTCTCCTAGGCCCATATTCAGAGTACCGGACGTATAACAATCTACGTAAGAAAAACATACGTAGATTACGTTAAAAAATGACTACGCATGTGCAGTAGTAAAAATCGCTAAACACCGGACGTATATGTTATACATCTGGTACTCTGAATATGGGCCCTAGTACTAGTATAAATAAGAGTATAATCATAACACTATTCAGTATCTGAGTAATAATAATAAAAATAATACTATAATAGTATTAAAGATGAGAGGTGATGTCTCCTAGCACAGGTATAAATAACAGTGTGATAGTAACACTGGTCAGTAGCTGTGTGCACTAAACAATTCAAAGATATATCCCTGCATGCAAAGAATACAATTCATAGTGTAAAACAGATGTATAAAAGGCTAGGGATACAACAAGGGACATACATAACCTGTGCTCTATTTTATAAGCATAAGAACCTAATCATTGATGGGGTTTATGTAAAAATGGCTTATGTTTAAAATGAATCATATTTTAATCCCAAATCTGAACAATAATAATAAGCTGTAGACATATCACAATTTTAAGTCAATACATTAAGTTCCTTAGAAAAGCAAAATAAACAAAAAAAACAAAACGTTCAGTCTTCTTTTTTGTACACAAAGCCCAAATATAAATGACTTTAATCCTAATGCCACTCTTCCATTAAAATAAATTGTAAGTTCCGTGGGACACAAGTTCAGGGGCCTATAAGGTGCTGCACACAGCCTGACATAGAGTGAGCCTTACTAAATGAAAATGCTTAATGTGATCACCAAGTGTCAGATCTCAAGAGCTGAATTGGACAGATACAGTGTGTTTCACCTCCCGCTGGCTGGAATTGTTAAAAGAGGATAAATCACTCTCACACAGGTCACCAGAAACAAAGGCCACTGTAGGTTCAAAGTTTATAGGGCCAGGCTTATACTGGGTAGAAATATGCTACTTTTCACTTTCATTATATATATATAATTTTTTTTATAAAGAAGAGGGATTTGTCAGTGTGGGTCTACAAGGCCTGCCACTTCTGAAAGGAAAAGCTTTGAATGATGACACCAGGAACAATAACTTTTATTGAGTTGAAATGTTGTAGACCACCATGGCTTCAACATGCGTTTTCAATTTGTGCAGTGATGTTATAGGTGAGGGGTGTGATGGACTCCCCCCTGTTTTAGTAGGAGAAGGAATCAGTAGGTCTGTCTTGTCTTGTGAATAAGATGTGAGTTATCATTTCTTTAAGAGCAGAGATTTATGGGTGTGATCGCTTAGTTATGAGCCCAATCATCGTTAGTTGTGTGTAATCATTTATAATTTATTCAACCTCGGATCATCTCAGGGGCAGGTAATATAGGGCATTTTATTAATCTATAGGCTTCTGTGGAAAGACCTGTCATACACCTGTTATGCAGCAATGATTGTGTATGGAAGACTTGGTTTATATTAAATTGTGTATATTCGTTTTTCACTGCAAGGTGTTAGGATTAATTAACTGGCATGATAATGAAATATTACATTGGTGGATGACTATTTGAGGAGGAATCTGTGCAGGATCCGGATGATGGGATAGGTGAGTATGATTCATTTGCTGTTATTTGTTTTGTTGGTAACAGCCAATAAAAACAGAGGCATTGTTGTACAAAGGACGGCCACTTGCAACATGTCAAAGGGGCAACCATGGGTGCATAGTGGGCATTAGGTCCGTGTATAAATCAGGGTTGCCAACTCTCCCAGAATATCTGGGCAACTCCCGAAATTCGACAAATCTCCCGCATCTCCCGGGTGGCCTCTCATATTAGTAATCCCTAGTGTTAGAGATGGGTGGGCCTGGTGATGTAATCAAGCCCCACCTACCCCCTGGAGCACTATGATTTAAGGTAGTACTGAAAGGAGACGGGGCCTAAAGATGCGATCTGCATAAATTGCATAATGAAGCCCACCCCCATGTCAGCCTCTAGCTCTTCCCTATTGGATCTCCCGGAGGGAAGATTACAAAATTTGGCAACCCTGGTATAAAGGTAGTATCGTCTGGAAGCGTCCATCATATTGGGCATGGCTTGGCAGCAGATAGTAAGCTCTAATGTCAAAGGGCATTAGGCTTTGTTCCTCCCATTGGGCACCTGTGTTGGCAGCCTAGGCACTAGACCCAACAGCTTTCATCGCTTTTCTCCATAGGGACATCGAAAGTTTTAGACTCTGGGGATCTGTATGCTCCGAACACAAGATACATGGGTGGGCTACAGGTGGTCCTACGGCACATACAGATCATGATGCCTTATCAAGTAAGGAAAGTTGCGCTCGGACTCAGAGCACCAAAGCTCAAAAAAGCAAAGTAACCAACCATATACATTGCTTATCCCAAGTGCAGGGTTTACTGTCTATTACTATTTTATTCATTATTTATTAACAGGTTTTAATAAAGCTCCATCGTCTTCTCATGTTTGCAATGTTTTAGCGACCATTTATATTAGTCCCTGAACCACTGGAGCTCACAGTCTAAATTCTCTGACTCACACACGCAGACCAGGGTTTTTCTTTTCTACTCGGTAGCCAATTAACCCACTGCCTTGTTTTTGGAAATTGTGGACCGGATCCAGTTCTAGGATTATATTGCGGATGTACGGAGGGGTTCCGTACATCCACCCGCTCCTTACGTGTGTGGACAGGGCATTCCTCACTCGTGTATGGAATTCTGGACGCATACGTGTCGAAATAGTCAGGCAAAAATTTGTAATGGAAATTGCATCCTTGTAGGGATAGAAAAGTTACTTATAACATTTATTGCTTGACTGAAGTCATAGGACTGGATCCAGACTTGCTACAAGGGAGCATTTTTGAATCACTATGATCAGAAAACACCCTTCTTTTGGAAAGTGACACATGCGTGGATCTGGATTCTCTAGATCCGTCTAGATAAAAATCCAACGGCTGGGCGGGATGTTGCAAAGACTGAAAGTGCTTCTGCTCTGTGGGAGGGGGGAGTCATGGTAATATTACAGTGAGGCCTGGCTTCCGTTTTTACCTACTATCCAAACTTCCACACAGTAGGGGTAGCGAGATAGGGATCATCTAGTGGAAATCCTTCTGAATGAGGGGCTGTACGCAGAGATCCGTTTTTGAGGGGAGTTCCGTGCGTATTTTTAGGATCGGATCAACTGGGCATGTGCAGTAACTTTGTTTACATATACGCACGTAAGTACACACGTAAAGAACAGAGGACCATATTCAGACTCCCGCAAGCTTTCTGTGCGTGTGGGTGCCTGTAATTACGCGAGTGAGAGGGGAGTGCACACCCCCTGTCACTCCCCTCTCGCGTGCGGGCGTTATGGCAGCTTACGCTGCCATAAGCCTGCCTTAACTGCGGTCATACGGACCGCTGATCCGCTACAGTGTGGGAGCCCCCTCCCACACTGTACACTTAACATGCTTCCCCCGCCCGCGGGCGGAAAGAAAGCACAGCCCATTTCCTCGGAAATGGGCTCGGACGGAACAAAGTAATCCTAGCGTAATGCCCTCCAGTTAAGTCAGGTGATTTACGCACCTTGCGTGCGTAAATTACCTGACGTTATTACATCTGAATTTGGTCCAGAGTGATCTAGGAACTCCTAAGTCCAGGAGGGAGGAGTGTCGGGGTTGTTGGCGGGTGTTTCCTTGCTCCAGCCGTGCGTATAATTGTGTATATAAAAAATCCTCTGAATACGGCCCGAAAGGTGTGGCCTCCTCCGCCCATATGAATTTCTGGGATCTAGGGATCTACCAGTGATCGGTGGTCTAAATCCTGCCCATAATGAGTCATCATGATAAAATAAAGAAAATCATTATCCAAAAACAACAAGTCCCAAGAACAAAGCCGATTACTCAGAAAGTAAATTGTCCTGGCCAAGAATAAAATAATAAAAAATAAAATTTCAGGCACTTGAAACCTAAAATGTAAGTCACCAGCATCAGCAACAAAAGAATTATTACTTATTACTCTGGAAAATATTTCGGAAATATCTGTGTTTTTACAGTACTTGGGTTTCATCCATCAGTTTTATTTTACAATCATTTTCTGAAATATTGTAGATTTAATCATTATTTGGACAGACGCTATATGCAGCTAGCGAGAGCATAACTGATCTATATTTATAAATATCCAGGCAACAGCAATGCTGAATGACTGGAAAACAATGGAAAACACAAGGGACCTGATTCACACTTAAGAATCTTCTTAAAATAAGAACTTAAAGTTACTCCTGGGCAAAACCATGTTTCTTAAGTGTGAATCAGGTCCAAGGGTATTAAAAGCCACCACGACTATCTAAAGTAAAGATGAGTGGGCTCACTTAGGGCCGTATTCAGACTTCCGTGCTGCGATCAGAGCGCAAATATACGCACGGACGGAGCAAGTAACACCCACCAAAACCCCAGTCACTCCCCTTGCTAATTTCGTGCCCACGGAGCCTTCCGCCTTCATAGACCAGCTGTAACTTTCCATGGCCTTTTCCGAGCATATCCGAGCGGAAATCCACTAAAAAACGGATAAAAAAACGGATCACTGAATACGACCCTTAATGCTTTTTAATGTATATGCATTGCAGGAGCACTTTGCAAGTTGCTAAGAAATTCATTGACTATTCAGTGATTTTGGGCTGAATCCAGACTTAAGTAAGTGCTTGAAATGAGTAACTCCTGGGCTAAACCATGTTGATTGCAGGGGAGTCATATTTCATCTGTTGCAAACAGTATTAGAGTTGAGCGGTGATGTTTCCTATCCCAAGTCTAAATAACAGTGTGATAGTAACGCTGGTCAGTATCTGTGTGCAGTAAGCAATTCAAAGATATATCTCTGCATGCAAAGAATACAATTACCTCATGTGCGAGCGTATGGCCCCTTCCTTACGCCGGCTGAAGTTAGGGTAGCCTTCAGCCAGCGTAAGGAAGGGGCCATACGCCAGCACAGGGGGAGTGTCGGGGAAAGTGTGCTTTAATAAGCACAGCGCATCGGCGTAGGTCTGGATCAGGCCCATTGTGCGTTAGTACGCACATCACTTTGGCGGAAGTCAGGATCAGGCCGGAGGAGTATAAAAGCAGCCTGGCTGTGGCATTCCCATCTCATACCTCCCAACTGTCCCCATTCCAGTGGGATGGTCCCAATTTCGGGTGACTGTCCTGGTGTCCCATCAGCCTTCCAGTGGGCAAGAATAGAGAGAGGTTTTCTTTTTTTTTTAATTACCATTTAAATATTGCCCCGTGCGGGCGTGCCATAGGAAACAGAGGGCAAAATTTGGGCAGGCAGGGGCTGCACCCACTCGGCACCATTTATTTTATCTACCAATTAGTCTCTTTTACTTCTGTGTCACTTTTTCACTAGGATTGATGGGTTCGGCCACTCCCTTATGGGCTGAGTCCCTGAGATCTGGTTTCCTCCTACTCTGGAGTAGGGGGGGGCTATGTGCCATTAAGAGGTCATGTGTGATTTACGCACGTATCACCTATCATACGGAACTCAAATCCGTACAACAGGATATCCGTACAACAGGGTGGTTTTTCCCCTTTGCCCGCCAAGGTGGGCGAAAGGGGGATAAAAATTATACAGTGTGGGCCTGGTTTACCACTTACGCAGGGATTAGTGGCCATACGCCGAGCCGCTGATCCGCACGTCAGTGTTAAGGCTGCCTTTTGCCCTGACGTCCGCACGATAGAGGGTAGTGACGGAGGAAGTTCACTCCCCTCTTCTATGCAGGCTTTAAGGCACGGGGGGGGGGCCTGGATCTGGCCATATGACTGTAAGACACCCCACCCCCATTGAAACCCTAGGATACTTTAATGCGTTGTGTAGCACTCAGCCTACAACTACTGGCATTTCCATCTCGCTAAAGTGCCTGGTCATAAAAAACCCTCCTCATCTTTCTGAGTAAATCAATGTGTCTTTAAGGCCAAAGTGCAACTGCTACAAATTAAAGTCATCTCCTGGCAATAAGTCAGCAGATCTGTGGTTGCCGGCCTGACATTTTTCCCCTAAAACTATTTGAACGCTTCTGTTTTCTTTACCTAGTTTTGTATCAAAAAGCCCTTAATTCATTCAATTGGATTTTTCTTCTTCTTGTCCCATTAAGTGGAAACAGCTGTGGCTCTTTAGCTATGACATGTCTTAAAGCCGCTGGAGGAGCCGAGGCGTCAAGTATATTACCATACGGACGACATCAGCTTCCAGAACAACTCTAAAAACCGCAGAGAGGTGACAGCATGGGCCCAGCGCTGCAGTCAGCACATCTTCAACTCTTTATTTTTAGTTTACAACTCACCAGAGAGGGCTTAAGAGAAAGAGTTCAAACCGAGGAAACAGCCCTGAGGATGATGTTGTAAGGGGACCCAGGAGAGAGCGCAAGTGTGCGCCATTAACCACTTGTGTACTGATATTTTCCATATCACACACACACACACACACACAGACTAGGGTTCATTTATTCAACAGCCAATTAACCTACCTACCCGCATGTTTTTTTAGCGTGTGAGAGGTAACTGGAGCACCCAGAGGAAACCCACACAAACACGGGGAGAACATACAAACTTCACTTCACTAAATTCACACGTCATAAGGTATTAGAAACCGTGATTTGCATTTACTTGATTACTTTTACCACTAAAATTAATATGAATTAAAATTAAGATTCAGGATATCCTTATATCCTGCTTGCTAAAACCTTGCAGGCTTAATATCGATCTGTCTTTCTGTCTCTCTCTCTGTCTTTGTCTATCTATCTATCTATCTATCTATCTATCTATCTATCTATCTATCTATCTATCTATCTATCTATCTCATATCTATCTATCTATCTATCTATCTATCTATCTATCTATCTATCTATCTATCTATCTATCTATCGACGTTAGATACTATCTATACATTCATTGCCTGTCATCTTGTTCTGAAGTTGAATGTAGATAATAGATGTTAAACTGTTGTATTGGGTTCTGGAGTGTGTTGTGTACAGTGTGTTTTTCCTGTAGGGTAAAAGGTTGAAACATGTAGCACAAGGAACCGAGACAGGTTATAATGAGGAGTCTGGTTTGAGACGTCCCATAAATCTCTTTCAAGGAGCCTCTTCCTCCCCCGCTTTCTATAAAATCCTGTTTGCAGCTTTTCATCTCTTTTAGCGGGAGAGATGAGTACATCATGTCATTATCATTCACTTCTCTCTTGTAGTTGCTGTGAGAAGACAGCCCAGTGCTCTCCATATTTATCATGTCAGAGAATGGGAGACTGACTGCATTGTTCTATCATATCTACAACATGGGATTACTGTTCATCCCTATCAGGGCTACATAATCATGCAATGCTCTCTTATGTCCCCTAGATAAGAATTATACCTCAGGGTTGCCGACTATTGAAAGCTGAACTGAAAGGGAAGCCACAGATTACTGCGAGGGGGCGGGGCTTAACTACACGACTGAAGTCCTGCTTCCTGTCAATCACTCGTATAATCTCTAATGTTAAAATGGTAATAAAAAAAACCTGGGTCCGGTATTGGTGTTGTGCATAGAGATGGCTAGAATACTAAAGACCACGGTAATAGCCAATCTAATTTTATTAGAGAGCTATAGAATATGTTGTATATATATATCCCGAAATTCGGGCAGTACTCCCGGTATCCCGGGAAAGCCAGCAAATCTCCCGCAAGTGACTTGAGGCCCGTGGTTTTACTGAAACAAGGGGGCGGAGCCTAATGGCGCGATTTGCATAACCGCGTCATTAAGCCCGCCCCCTCCATGCGTGGCTAGCTTCTCTCCGGGATCTCCCGGAGAGAAGCTGCCAAAAGTCACCAACCATGATATATATAATTTATTATTATTATTATTATTGTTACTACTACTAATAATAATAATGATAATAGTAAAAAAAAATATAAAAGTAAACTAATAAACATTTATTTTTGATGCTGAGCCTCAAGATAAGATCGTAATTGGGAATTGTATTTTTAATGAAGTATATAGAATAAATATTCAAACAGCTATTAACAAAATACTATACATATGTTATATTTGGTACCTTATGAAACTTACCAGTGCCATAGGGCTACCTTAACTTTGCAATGTACACACAGACATTTCCTCTCCCTGCCTCCCCCCACCCTCCCCAGCTAATCTAAATACCTCCCTCCCCTCCCAGTTCTTCCTAATCCCTCCCCGAGGTGGCATTATGCCTCCTCTTTCTACCTTAAATACTCTGTGTCTTTAAAGACCACATGGAGGCAATCTACGCACCAAACTGGTATGTAGATTGTGTAAAGGACCTTCTACACAGTAGGTCCTTTACTGGTCCTTTGGGCCGTATTCAGAGCTCCGGCCGCATTGCAATTGAGGCGGGAGTTTTGAGAAATGTGCTACTGCGCATGCGCAGTAATTTTGTAACGTAATCTACGTTACTTCTTGCAACGAAGATTGCGCATACGCGGTCACGTTTATCTGACGAATCTGCAGCTGTACACACTGGAACGATTTCACGCTAAATCGTTCTCAGAAGTCCTTTCTGCTAAATAGACACACATACAAAACCACAGATCGTTCATCGTTGATCTGTGATTTTTAGGAGCTGCTAAAAATCAAGCTCTACCGATGTAGGACAGAATCTGACGATTCATTGCATCGTTTGACAGTACACACTCACAAAGTATCGTTTGAAAGTACACATTTGAGAGCTATCTAACGATTATCCTGTGATTTAAAGGATAATCGTCAGATATCTCTCCAGTGTTTACCAAGCTTTAGTCTAGTGAACCTCCATCTCCAGAGTCCACCTATCGGGTCGCTGTATGATCCTAATTTGCATAAGTGTTAGGGAAGAACACGCCCCTCCCACTCATGTCTTTCCGCAGCAGGACCAGGGCCGTTTCTAGGGGCGTGTGTGCCGTGCGATCGCACGGGGCGCGCCCCTAGATAACTAAATGGGGAGGCGCGACCCACAGCCCTCCCCAGTGCAGTGGACCGCGGCTCTCGCAGACGCCAGCCACATCTGTTATGTGATGCGGCCAGCGCCTGTGAGAGCCGCGGTCTATG
>WWET01001751.1:127427-142736 GCA_011038615.1 Limnodynastes dumerilii | reverse complement strand
ATCGGGTCCGGGTATCGGGGGGGAGGGCCCGGGACACAGTCGCCTATAAGTTGACATCTCACCTCGAACATGCTTTAGCAGCGGGTCAGTGCACAGATAAATTCTTCCCTGCGCATTGGCTCGCTAATAAAAAGCTCTGAGCAGCAAGTAGCGGCGGTAGGATCCCGCTATTACCTGCTGCTGCAGAGCTTGGGAAGTATTGGCGGGCTCCCATCAGCTCCGGGCTCTCCTCTCCTGATGGTGGTCCTGATCAGGGGTATCCTACCGATGATACTCGCTGCTGAGAGCTGCACATTGGCAGGCCTGCTAATGCAGATCCGTGGCTACCCAGCTATATGACGTCATGGGTTATGCACTCTCCTCGCACTTCCCTGCGTAAATGTTCTGAACTATCGTAATTCTGCATCTGGTCCAATGACACTTTTGACAGGTGATGCAGGCTGCGCTCTAAAGTAGGAGTGACTACCTATACAATATACAGTATAGGCGAGTGGGCTTCTGAAAATTTGTGCAGCCCTATTGAGTGATCCGACAGTAGCAGCTCTGGATAGGTTGTGCTGAAAATGAACAGCTTTACAACATGCTAACGGATGTGTATAGATTAGTATTATATATTTAATTGGATGGAGCACCGGATAGTGTGAATGAAGATGGTGTAAATTTACAAAATAAAGTTCTTTTTTTTTCTTGTGTAGTCCCACAATTTAACTGGGTGATTTATACATGAGTAAGTGAACCACGTAAAATAAACATACTGCTCCCATACTGCAATCTCTTTCTTCCCTCCAAGATCTTCCCGAGAGAGAAAATGAGAAGTAGGCAACTATGCCATGTGGGCGTAATAGCAGACCCTCCAACCTGACTGTCAGTTACTATGGTAACCACCTATGGTAACCACCTTTGTTGAAGAGAACTATGTTTTTCAAACATCAGTTAATGAATTAAAACCAGATGAGTGACAGTTGGAAGCTCAGTAGCGGAGTATTGTGTACCTAATGGAAGGGGTCTTGTTGGAGGGTATGCAATAGCTCCTGCCCATGCCACCCCATGAGAATTGGCACCTAGAGGTAGGTGACTCATGTGTGTAAAGTCTGCCACTAAAATGATCGAATGAGGACAATCAAGTGTAATGTATTCAATGTAAAATAATCCTTTAGGATTAGGTACGTTTGATTAACTTTTAATGACACAGAGGTCTTGTCAGATCTAGTCCTATGATCACAATAGATCCATAATTATTACCAGCTACCAGCTTAGAACTGTCTATCGTAGGAGTCATCTATTAGCTTAAAGTAAGATAGGCATAATTATAGGGTCACCCCACACTTGGACAAAGAATTACTATAGCTTTTAAGAAATAAAAGATGGTGTTAAGCTGGCTATACACTAGAGCGATTAGGGAAGCGTAGGGTTAAATCTTTAGCCCAAGCTAAGATAAACTCCCTGTGTGTGGTGGGCCGAAATGGGTCACTCGCCTTACTTGCTGTTCATTGGTCCAGTAGGGGTGGCCAAAAATCGCTCTAGTTAATGGCCAAGATCAATTTTTAAAATGTCCAATAAACGCACCAGGAACGCTCTGGTACGATTATTGGATTTTTTTTTTATAGTGCCCGATATTTTAAGGGAGCCAATCAGCAAGCTGAATGGCTCCCTATCCCTGTAATAGACGCTGCTGCAGAGCTATGTATAAAGCTGCTCTGACAGCTCTGAAGTATACCTTCAAAGCTGTCAGAGCAGCATAGTGTATAGATCTGCAGCAGCGTCTATTGTGTGAAGTGTGAAGCGCGGTTTTGGCTGATCCCTGTCTGTACTACTCCCTGCAATAGACGCTGCTGCAGATCTATGCACTATGCTACTCTGACAGCTTTGAAGGTATACTTCTAAGCTGTCAGAGCAGCTTTGTACATAGCTCTGCAGCAGCACCATAGAGAGCGCTGCCCCCCTTGCCTCTTCTGCTAGGATTATTGGTCCCAGCAGAGGAGGTGTATGGTGCCGATAACAGGACATTTCCCTAGCGGGAAATTGTCCTGTTTATCGGCTCACCCCCGCTGGGACCGATAATCGTCCTAGTGTATGGCCAGTTTTACCAGCAACAACCAATCAGATTCTAGCTAGTAGGCTATGAAATCTACAATCTGATTGGTTGCTATGGACAGCATCTCCATTTTCCTTTTCAGAACTTTATTAAATTTTGCACATTTTACAAATATTTTTCAACAGGATAAAGGCTGCCACAAATCCAGCAAGCATTAGTAATATCCCCACACAGGCTTGGCATCCCTTTTAGTATGGAAATACACGTTAAGCAAATATTGTAGTTTAAAAAAACACCCGCCAAAAAAAGTACCAATACCATAAAATAATATCTAATAACTATTATACATGATGAGGTGACATTAACAGATTTTAAATGTATTATTTTATATAACAGATCTCATCATTCTTTATGTAAGCAAACTTAGACAGATAAACTTGTAACAATTATATATCTGTGAAAATGCAGATGTATTGTTTACATTCATTGCAATAATATAACATAAATTCTTATATCCTGTAGTAAGCTTATCTATTATAAAGAACCGCTTGATTTCCAGATGCAATAATGTCATTCATTATCATTATCTGGTTTATGACAGTAGGCAGTTAAGTCCTGTAATGTACTCATATAAATATATACATATGTCTGTAATGTATGTTTTAAACTTGATGGGCATTCCAGATATAGTTCATTTTGTAATGGCTTGTAAAAGTCAGGGATGTTTACTTTGTGTTTCATTCTGAAGACAAGCACGGGGTGCCCCTCTGACTTATATAAGTTTTAAATGCATTAAAGTTTGTAATAGCTTACGCTCTATGAAATGGGACAGAACTCTCTGATCACCGACTATTAACATGCAAGGTGCTGTTTTGTTTCTTCACCTCTGACTTTATCAGTATTTTTTTCTTCTCTTTATCTGCAAGTCCTCAGAAAGAGAACATCAAAAGAAACCAACTGATAATGGACCATCCCCATAATTGGCATCATTCATCCAGCTCAGACAATGGTGCCATACTTACCCACCCCCCAATCTCCTAATGATTTATGTGTGAGACAATGTGCACAAAACTTGCCACTGATACTTATTTATTCATATTAAAGGGGAGCTAAAATATACTTTGGAGAGAGAACACAGAGAGTGATACAGAGTGGAGTAAAAATAAAATAAAAGTGCAAATATATACCTGAAAAATGGCAAGGTAATGTTAGAAATATACAGAGTGAAAAATAATTGTTACACTTTTCTTTTGCATGCAGGGAAAATACTTTGCTTTTGGCTTATAGAACACAAACACTGTTTTATAGTTAATCTGTAATTTAGAGTTGAACTGGAAAGTGTCATCTCCCAATTATAGGCCTTATCTGTGTGGAGTTTGTATGTTCTCCCTGTGTCTGTGTGGATTTCCTCCAGGTGCTCCGGTTTCCTCCCACACACCAAAAACATGCAGGTTAATTGGCTGCTGACTAAATTGACCCGTGTGTGTGTGTGAACTTAGAATGTAGCTCCAATGGGACAGGGACTGATGTGAATGTGAAATATTCTCTGTAAAGCACTATGTAATCTGATAGCTCTATATAAAAACCTATTGATGATTAAATAATAAATAAATCATTTTGTTTACACATCCAAAATTGCTTTCCCCTGCAGTTCAACATTCCCCACGTGCAAATTAATTTCTTTTTTATTCTTTTTCATTTTTGCCTGTTGCAACATAAAAAAAACCCCTGTATAATATAAGAAAAAAGTATTCAAATTCAAATATTGATAAGAAAACATACATACATACCTTTCTCATCTTTTTTTTTTTTTTTTATAAATTTGTCACTTTGAGATGAATCGAGTCTTATATTTTTAGCCAGTGTGAGCACTTTTTTTTATTATCAAAAATTTTTATGCTTTAATTTAAATAGTTTCTTTATCACTTTTTCAGCACGGTTTTTCAGGATTCTTTCTATTTCTTAGGGGATAGGCTCCCTCTTTGTGTATAAGCTCTGTTTGTGATGTTATTGAATACAGAAGTGCTGAAGGATCTTTCTTTTTTTGATTGAAAATAACAGAAAACTGGTGGAATTCTACACCTGGGCAAAAAAAAGTTGAATTACAGGGGAGGCAAATATGATAGGTTGCAAACAGTATTGGGTTGAGTTAAGACATGATGTTTCCTAGCCGAAGTCTAAATAACAATAAATAAAACTGATCAATATCTGCGTGCAATAAGCAAAAGCAAAGTATTCTCCCTACATGAAAAGAATAAAATTAAATTGGTTGGTATGATCTTAGAACTTTGGTGGAAACAGAAGTATATCCACAGTGAGGCAGCCAAAAGTTGCTCCAATTTTTTTGAGATAACCATATAATAAGAATTAAATTAAATTCACCCTTTGGTTCCAAACGGTGATTTTTACTTGTTGGACCATCTCACATGGGTACGCAACTGTATTTTAAAATGCACTCAACTCCAGAGTTGTAACGCAGTTATGTGCTTGAGGTGCAGAATTTTCTGTTATAGGCACAAAATTCATAAATTCAGTAATGGTACACCCGACAACATAATGTTGGCTGTATTATTGCTGAAAAGTTTTATATTCAAAAAATGTTATATCAGCAGGGATATGATCGTGAAAGCTATATGTTCGCCAACATTTAAAAATAAAAATCCGTAAAAAAAATAGGTTTTCAAATTCCTATGCCAACTTTTGCAAATGAATATCAGGGATATTGTGATAGCACCATAAAGGCACTGCACCAAAGGGGTGTGTCCTGCACCACCAAAGGAGTGTGTCCTGTGTATAGCTCCACCCATGGGTGTGTCTAGTAATGGCAGGAAACTATTTCTCAGTAAAAATGGCAGCATTAGTATTTATTGATTGTTAAGTTGTCAGTTAATAAATACTTTCAGTATAATAGTGAAGGCTATGAATAGAAGATCCACTGACTTCTTCATCTTTATGGAAAAGCTAAAAGTAGGTAACACTGCAGCTGATTAGTAAGAGACCAAATTGTTTTTTTTTATTTCTGTTTCCAATATTACATTTGTGTTGTCTTAGATAACTGCCAGTCTTTAATTTCAGTTGGCAACTATGGAGTTAGGAATATTGTAATCCTGAACACAGTAAGGGCCAGATTTACTAAACTGCGAGTTTGGAAAAGGGGAGATGTTGCCCATAGCAACCAATCAGATTCTAGCTGACATTCTCTAGTATGTAATAGGAAAGTGAGAGATAGAGTCTGATTGGTTGCTATGGGCAACATCTCCACTTTTGCAAACCCGCAGCTTAGTAAATCTGGGCCATAGTGTCAGAATTACAATATTCTAACAGGTGTTGAATGAATGACCCTATCAGATATGGGAAAGCTAATCAGTTATTAGTTAACCATGTCTTTATTTTATTGCTGGTTGCTTAGAAGCTGCCTTTCTGACCATTTAGGAATGCATAATACACACGGAGGTCCAGGGTGCATAGCTAAACCGAGGTACAAATAAATTAATATTTAAAGTTAGTTTGGTTACTAATTAACCTCTAGAGGGCGCTGATTGTTCTTTTTGCCCCTGGTGCAAGTATGACTAGCAGTGACTGCTCAACTCATGCCAATGTTTATTGTAGTTTGTATAAGGGATGAAAGGTGTTCCTTAGGTTTCTGTGGCACTCTGGATAATCATAAACTAATGAGATCTGTGTGTGTTTATTAATCTGCTTACATTTTTCTTTTAGATACAAGTTGGAATTCTGCTGCATAGAGTAAGTGCATCGCTTGGTTCTATCAGAGGCCATAAGAAGGTCATAAACAGTATTTATTACTTTGCTAAGTTCCTTCACAGTCCTGACAGATAGCTGGTCTCTTGCCTGTTTTTACAGTTGTACACTGCTTGTAAGGTTACAGAGGAAGTACAATATAGACAGGCGGGGAGTGATGCAAATCCCCTAGTGGAGAGCACCTAACAGTTTCCAACTCTGCTTTCTTCAGATGTCGATGACAATATGCCAAAGTTTAAAGTAAGGGGCAGTGGGAGACTCACTCCCTACGTGCTCTCTCCTTCTGATCTCAAAATAATATATGAAGCTCAGGTTCATTCTAAAAATGTCTGTACAGTTCTATTTCAGTAGATTTTTTTTTCTTCGTAGTATTAAAGCAGAATACAATTAAAAAAAATGTGCCGTGTTCTCCCACCTTACCTTGTGTTCTGGAAAAGATCTCTTGACCAAAGAAACAAAACAAACAATGAGGTTGCTCAATGAACGCTGCCATATTTTTGGGACAAGGTTGGACCTTTTTATACTATGTTGAAATAAATAAAATTATAATAATATTGCTACCATCCTGTATGGAATCTTGGGGCCAGATGTACTAAGCTGCGGGTTGATGTAGATGTTGCGAATAGAAACCAATCAGATTCTAGCTCTCACTTTCCTATTACATACTAGAGAATGTCAGCTAAAATCTGATTGGATGTTATGGGCAACATCTCCACTTTTCCAAACCTGCAGCTTAGTAAATCTGGTCCTTGGAGTAAGAGAGGGGATTGTAGTGCTCTGGGATGATCCAGAATTTAAAAGTATCAACTAAGCAAATGGAAAAGCTGCAAATCATATTGCAATGTGAGTGGTGTAAATTATTACTTTATATTATAACTATAATGTTTTGTTTTTAGTTTTGTTTAAGTTTGGATTTTGCATGCAGGAAAAATACTTAGAGGACCTGATTCAGAGATGGAAGATAAGAGAGGAAAGTTACTCTTGGGCAAAACCATGGTGATTGCAGGGGAGTCATATTTCATCTATTGCAAACAGTATTAGAGTTGAGAGGTGATGTTTCCCAGCCCAAGTTTAAATGACAGTGTAAAAGTAAAGCTGGTCACTATCTGTGTGCAAAGAATACAAATAAATTGACTTCCCCTGAAATCAACATGGTTTTGCCCAGGAGAATCTTTCCTCTCTTATTTTCAATCTCTGAATCTGGTCCAGAATTTGCTTATTACGCATAAATGTGGAAGAGATTGAATTTTAAGAACTGTCACCTTTAAACTGTTAGGACTAGCCCATAACAAAGTATGTAATAGGAAAGTCAGAGATAGAAAAGAATGGGGTAAAGCTGGCCACACACTAGAGCGATTATCGCTCCCAGCATGTGGCTGCCGATAAACGGGACGATTTCCCCCTGGGGAAAGGTCCCGATATCGGCACCATACACTGCCACAGGCTGGAAGCGATTCATATATCTCTATAATGTATAATGAAAGTGGCTGGGGGCTGATCATATATCTGTATAATGTATAATGTAAGTGACTGGTGGCTTATCATATATCTATAAGTGGGAGAGGACATAGCGCTGTATAGCCAGACAGGGGGAGAGGACATAGCGCTGCAGCCTGTCAGTGTGTGGGGCTCTGTAGCGCTATGTCCTATATACAGCGCTGTATAGCCAGACAGGGGGAGAGGGCATAGCGCTGCAGTCTGTCAGTGTGTGGGTTTCTGCAGCACGATTATCTGCAATGCCCACACACTGTCCGATATCGCTAGCGATAAACGATAATTTTTATTGTAAACCACCCGATCGGATTATCGGACGGCAGCCATTATTTTTTGATTATCGTCCGTTTCTGACAATAATCGGCACCATACACTACAGCGATAATTCGACCAATCCACGATAATTCGAAGATCGGGGCGATAATCGCTCTAGTGTATGGCCAGCTTAACACAGGATGCACTCACATATCCCAAATATTATGGTGTCAGACTATAATATGTATAAAAAATGTTTCATTTTTTGTTTAACATCAATATAAGCTTATTTAATAATATACTTAAGTTTTATTAAATCCAACCAATACCTATACCATATAGTCAATTATGTACACAGGGATGTATGAAGGAGAGTAGCTTAAATGCCAGCAAAATATAAAACCAAAACTATAAAAAAAAGTATAAAGTGAATCACAAGACGATCACATGGCTTTAATCACATTATTTTGATTGTCTTTAATTTTCTGTATGTCCTATCCAGATTTGTAAATGTCGGAACTCTGGATTTACGCATCCGCTGCTCAAAAACTCTAGATTAGGCACATTGGCCCAGATCCAGAGCAACGCTTGTGAGCGAATTTACACGTGGCGGACACGTAAAATCGCGTTTTGGTAAGTACTGCGCATGCGCACCTTAGAAAATATGCTCCGTAACGTAGCGTAAATGTGAATATATGGGCCATTCACGTATGTGTCGCGTAAATCCTTACGTGTGGGCGTGCCAATTTTATGTGAGTCAAAAATACGTCTGAAATACGCTATGTAGGCGGGGGTTTGTATTTAAAGTGTACAGTATGGGCATGCTTAGCGGCGTAAATACGTGTTGCCCATACGTACGTGAGCGGATGACATCGGTTACGTGGGCAAAAGTTAAGGTAGGGTTTAGAAAACGGATCTCAGACAAAATACGTACATTCAAGGGGTGTGCCAAGGGGAGTGTATAGAAGGTACGCATGCGTAAATACGCTACGCGAGTAAACGTATAGCAAGCGGAGTTCTGGATCTACCCCATGAGGGTAAGAGTAAAACAGGTGAAAGCGTGGACCTGAGAAAAACAGTGCGGCAATGTGAGGGGTGCAATTGAATTTGATTTATTTTGCATGCAGGAACAATACTTTGCTTCTGCAGAACAGAACTCACACACTGTACTTCACAGCTTGATGTTTCATCTGAAAATTAAATTTGAGAGGTGATGTTTCCTAGCCCAAGTCTAGATAACATTAAATTAAAGCTGGTCAATATCTGCCTGCAAAAAGCAAAAGCAAAGTATTTTCCCTGCATGAAAAGAATAAAATTAAGTTGATTCCTTGCCAAGGTGTAACTTTCCTCCTGCTTTCCTCCTATTATTCTCTTATTTTCTAACTCTGAATCCCGTCTTGTGTCTTTTCACACCATATAAATTATAAATAATCCTATTTTTAGACCTGTCCACAAGAATATAAATTGAATTATAATTTCAAATTTATTTTTCAAATTTATGTGATGACATTTCTGAAATAATGTTAATTGATTCACACAAAAAGCTATATTTGTCTTTTTATATTATTGTGTGTAGACATCATTTTTATAAGCTTTCCTTGGGACATGTCATCATGTCAATGTTTTATCATTAAGTATTTTGGTTATGTCTGTTTTGGCTGCACAACATCATTTTTAGGAGTGAAATATTATACATATGTTATATTAATAACGAGTTCTCTGTCAAGAAATTTAGTTACAAGAACAAATGTAAAATCATCCAAAAGACAAACACAATTTTACTCATTAACATATAGTATTTTTTTAAACAATTAATTTTATTGAAAAGAAACATTCGGACATGACAGTAAGCATAATATTACAATATAAACTAGATTGACTTTTAATTTGATCAAAAAGTAGAACAATATAATATTATTAAATTAATTTAGAGGAGTAAGATCAAGGGACAAAGGTGGATGAAGAATAGATTAAGACTTAATGATACAATGCACTGATTTTTCCAGCTATTAAAAATAAAATACTTTAAATCACTAAAAACTGCAAAAAAATAAAAAATAATTAATTCTATGATTGTGTTCTGTACAGTTGTGATATACTGAACATTATACTTAACACATTACATATACTCAGCCCATAACTAGACTTAAATAATGAGCTGCTTAAGTACGGCCATAATGGCTGATACTTAGCAGGCTCAATTTTTACTTGCTAAGCTGCGGGTTTGGAGAAGTGGAGATGTTGCCCATAGCAACATCTCCATAGATTCTAGCTGACATTCTCTAGTATGTATAGGAAAGTGAGAGCTAGAATGTGATTGGTTGCTATGGGCAACATCTCCACTTTTCCAAACCCGCAGCTTAGTAAATCTGGCCCCTGATCTCTGATCCAGAGCTGCGTTTTTGCCTGTTTTTGCGTTGTTAGTGCAGCGGAAACGCGCTCTGCGTGTGTGCAGAACTGGAGTGAGCGCAGAAATTCGGACACAAGGCTTCCCATCTGTGTGCTCTGTACTAGTGGAACAGGGAGTTACACAATAATGGAATGAGAAATTGGGCATTTCAGTGCTTCTGCTATGCAGTAAGTGACCGGATTCCATGCGCTTCCTCCAGGGGATGATGTAGGTGTAAGACACAGGTCATTTTGTTATTATTGATATTTGGCCCTGTTTGTATAATATTCACAGCACAATAAACATGTTAATAACATAGAATGATGACATTTATGAATGATTTCATTGCTAAAAATAAATTTATAGTTATACAATACGCTTATATATCATTTTTTTAGGCTGAATAGCAGCGTATTTCACAGACACCATTAAAACTGGATATATTTTGTTAAGGAATGTTATGTGACTGTAATTGAAAATAAACCATTAGAAACATAGCAATCTGGTTTGGCTGCAGCCTCTGTGGTTAAGGTTTTGCCCTTTTTCCCTACATCCTATCCAGAGTTCCGTGTTTTTACAGAAAAAAACGCATCCGTAAAAACTCTGGAGCAGTTTCCTTGCCACCTTTCCTAAAATTACTAGTCTGGCTCTAACACCAACAACAGGGGATCTGAGAGTAACACCAAAAAAAGGTACAAGTGTACATTTGGACCTACCATATTGCAATGTGAGAGGATCCAATTAATTCATTTTGTTTTGTACATAGGGAATATTCTTTTGCACGTAGCACTCAAATACCGCAAAGCTTTATGTTTAATCGTTAGATTCAGGGTTCAGCCGTCAAGTCCTGACCCCTTGGCTCTCATTAAAATAATCCCCAGAGTTACTAGAGATGGGCGGGACTTGATGACAGCATCAAGCCCCACCCACCCCCTGGAACACTAGGGATTACAGCAGTGACTGATGGGGGGTGGGGCTTAATGACAGATTAAACTCTGGACCTGCCCCCATTATGTGGCTAATTTCACCTTAGTACATCACATTTACATTCTTGAAATAACCCAGATCCACAGTCTCGATAAACACATTTTAGACACATAGGATTAAATGGCCCTATTGGTAAAATAAACAGTGTCCTACACATGTAAAAGATAAATAAAGAAATGTATTAATGATTTCATTTATTTATAAAACTTTGGGTCATATAGTTACACTACAGTTTTGTTTTACTTTTTAATGCCTGGATAGCAGCATATTCCTGCAAAGTGTTCTCATGCATTATTCTAACTAGGGATATACATTGGTAAATGTAAATAATAATAAAATCCCATACATCTCTGTTTGCGTGTTTTAAATAACTTTTTCACTGTGTCCTTTCCAGTGTTGCGTGTTATAGCGGGATCACGCAACTATGTAACGGACGTATACAGACCCTCCAACATGACCCCTTCCATTAGCTACACAATACTCCGCTCCTGAGCTTCCAACTCTCGCTCACCAGGTTTTAATGAATGAACTGATGTTTGAAAAACATTTTTCTCTACAACAAAGGTGGTTACCATAGAAACAGACAGTTGAAAGCTCAGGAGTAGAGTATTTTGTACCTGATGGAATGGGTCATGTTGGAGGGTCTGTATACATCTGTTACATAGTTCTGTGAAAATCATAGTTTCATTATCCCCCCTGATTAGTTAATTAGATTGACCATCATTTGAGACGTCATAATCAATCCAATAAAATAAGTTCTTGACCACACTGCACAACACTACATTATACTGACTATTCTGAATTTTCACACTGTAAGTGATTTTTGTAGATAGTAAGCCCATTGTCTGTGCATGTCAGACATTATTATAAACTTTTTCCAGTGGGACCCTAACCTACATTGTTGGTTTTAATTAGTTTAAACCCTCAAAAACCTTATTTAAATACTCAACATTACATAACAGAGCAATATAAGGCAATTTTAATAATAAGAACACCAAACTTGGGGACACAAGTATAAACAGGAAATAAAAAAAAAACCCTCAAACTTTACTGGATGAAAATCAACAAATTGGGGAATAACTTACACCTTTATTACTTTAGTAAAGCAAAGTTTTTTTTTTAATTGCAGTTTAGTATAAATTATATTGTAAGAGTTGTCTTTAAAATAATATTCAGACTTCTATCCAATCACAGCTGGGTAGAGTAATGGTTTTAAAGTAATAGCAAAACAGGTGCAAGTAAGACTGGGGACAAACCATTCTGCAATATGATGGGTACAAATGATTGTATTTTACGCATGGTAATAATGGTTTCTCTTATCGCCACAAACGCAAATTCTTAGCATCTCTTTTCTTAAAAAAAACCCTTTCATTTCTTTTACAGAATTTCCCTTGCGCCTGTCAGCATCCGTGTGCTGTTAAAATGAGAAAAAGTGCGTTTAACCGTTTAACTCATTTAAATAGGCGCAGTAGCTGTGTAAATCACACCATGTGAAAAGGTCATAAGCACAGGTCATTTTTAACAAGGAAATGATCCTATTCCTAATGTTTTAAAATGTGATATTAACATTGGAAAAAGTTTCAATGGAATTTTATAAATGGATTAAAATAAATTTCTGCAGGAAAAAATAACGTTTTGCTGCATAAATTATTTTAAAAGGGGTTTATATTGTGTTAATTTTGAAAAAATAAAAACTAAACATAGAAAACTGGCAGTGTATGTGGCAGTATAATCCCTTTTCTATTTACACAGTTTACATTTGCCTCAACCTGCAATTCATAGGTGTCCATGTGTATCATTTTTTTGGGGGGGTGTTTCTCTTAAGTTCTGGATCAACCCCATCATGTCTATAACCTTTCAACCTGATCCAGAGTTTTAGCATAGTGGATACGCAGATCCTGTGGCTGATTTAGAGGGGGGCAATCAGGGCGATAGCCACCCATCCCCCCCCAGAGAAGTAACTATTTACGTAGTAACTATTTTACGTAATCTACATATCGTTTCGTTACGTAGATTGCGTATATGCAATCTATATAACGAAACGATACGTAGATTACATAAACTAGTTACCACGCATACGTAGTAGCTACTGTTGGCAAATTAAAGACGTATGTGCAATACATCCGGGGTTATGAATCTGGGCCAAGGTGTGTAAGCCTGTGTTGCACTGAAGAATAGGTTCATTTTCTGAAGGCGAATCTCCAATGTCTTACCCTGAGCTGGTGCAACATTTTAGGAAGACACGCAGGGAATGCGGCCTGTTACTGCACTAACTGAAGCTCTAAGCAGCCCACTTTATCATTTTAATGTACTGGAACACCCCGTTCTACCAGTGCAAAGCACATGGAAGCGCAGACAGGCGATCAGCTTCTCTGACTCCGTCTTTCTGTGTTCGATCCTGCACAGCTGTGTATCAGCTCCTCTATGTTATTGAGGATATTTTGAATCTCGCTCTGTCAATCAAGTATTTTTTTTTATTCCACATATGCCGACACCCATCCTACCCCCCACCCCCTGCAAAAAATCTACTTTACATTGAACGCACGGCTTTTATAATAATGTAATGTGATGCAATGTGATGTGATGTAGTGTGATGTAATGTCATGTGATGTAATGTCATGTGATGTAATGTGATGTAGGGGTCTATTTACAAAGATCATTTTAGTGCGATAGGGCCAGTTTTCACTTCAAAACTGGCCCTATCGCATTAAAATGAAGTATTCCATATTTACAGAACGTCAGAGCGGACTTTTACACTCCGCTCCCGGCGTCAGGCTAACGCCAGCTCAGGCTGGCGTTAGTGACAAGTATTCCAGCGATGTCCCCATATACCCCTCAATTCCTCCCCCTAATAGCTGTTATTAGGGGGAGGAAAAGGAGGGCATGTATGGGGAGACCGTCGGAATACATCACAATTGTGCCCCAGTTAAAAAAAAATTATAATAAAAAAACATTTTTATAAGTTAAAAAAAAACATAGAAAATAGAAATAAACATTTACTCACCTGTCCGTCGGGCTGCAGGTGTCCGGTCCCGTGATGCACAGTGTTTCTCATGTCAGGAAAAATTTCAACGTGCCAAAACAGAAGCACTGAGCATGTGCAGTGTTTCTCATGTCGGCACTGAAATTTTTCTAAGTTCCGGTTGAGAGCTACTGCGCATGTGCAGTACTTCATTCATGCATCGCGGGATCTCGGAGGAGGGGTGACTATTTGTAAATCATGTCAGGCTCGCTACGATGATAAGCAAGCCTGATGCAGCTTCCTTCACAGGGAACAAGGAAGGTAAGTAAATAGAGCCCGTAATGTCATGTGATGTAGGGCTGGATTTACAAAACTGCAGAAAATGAAATATGGAGATGTTTCTCATAGCAACCAATCAGATTCAAGCTGACATTCTCTAGAATGTAATAGGAAAGTAAGAGCTAGAATCTCATTGGTTGCTATCTGCAACATCTCCATTTTTCCTTCTCTGCAGTTTAGTAAATCTTGCCCGTAATGTAATGTGATGTAATGTGATGTGATGTAATGTAATGTGATGTAATGTAATGTGATGTAATGTGATGTCATGTGTGTAATGTGATGTAATGTAATGTGATGTAATGTAATGTGCATCCTGCTGTCCAATTTGTAACCAAACTTTCAGCTCAAAAAAGTCTCCTCTAAGGAAGCAACAATTGTCCCAGTAACGGGAATTTCAGCATCACATTTATCCTCTGCAGAGTTCTGCATTAGAGACATTAGAGACGGTCTTCCTGCAGAACTTGAAAGGAGACAGACCTCAGTGTGAACAGATATTGGGGAGGGCGGCCTATAAGTCCTTCAAGATTTATATGGGGGATTTCTCTCATAAGTGTGGCACCAATGCTAAAGGGAACACATCAATGTATGGCTTGACTTAAAGCAAGCAACCTGGGGGCTCACTTGTTGTTGTCTGGGATTCTATCTCTCAATACAGGTGCACACACGTACACACACACACCACGCACACACATATACACACACCACGCACACACACACATACACACACCACACACACATACACTTTCTCTCTCTCTAAAGCCCCATACACGCTACAAGTTTTTAAAAGATGAATGATATTATAGAACATTGGAATCGCCACTCAGCCTGCATACACACTACATGATTTTCACTTGAGCCTTTATTATCTAATGACTTGACCTTTAAAATTAAACTTTATAAAAGATGTAAACGATTTTGTGTACTTTGCAACGATCAGGCATAATCATAGCAGCGTAGACACATTCACAATATCATTCAAAATGCTACGAAATGCTACCTTATCATGTGATTTGAACGATTATCATTTTTAAAAAACCATAGTGTTTACGAACCTTTAATCTCTCTCTCTCTCTCTCTCTCTCTATATAT
>WWET01001751.1:78706-106347 GCA_011038615.1 Limnodynastes dumerilii | reverse complement strand
GGAAACTTGTTCGGTGCTCCGGGATCGATTGCTGTGCCTCATTGAGGCATAAGCAATCAATATCTCAGTCAGTTCAGAAGTGGCCATATTTCGATATGGCCATTCGCAACGGGGACCCACACCCCTATTATATGCCCCCTTCAGAATGTCAGAATTGGCCGTGACTGCGTGCTCTTCAGTTCTGAGCATGGGCAGTAGAACACGTGGGGGGGTGCAGCTTGATCACATGATTCACCTCATCAAGGCTCTGGAGCTGGTCAGCGGTAACTCCCATGAGATTTCCAGAAGAGAGAAAATAAAAAGTTGGCAAGAATGTCTTTTAGGCAAAGTAAGGAATAAAGAAGGAGGTAGCGCTAGGAGTCTCGACAGGTTAAATACTAAAAAGATTTTATTATCCAAATGACATAGGAATAGTTAAAATACTCAGGTATATACAACACTATGATAAACGGTACAACACTCAAGCTCTATTAACATTAATTGATTAATTGATTATCCAATAGGAAGCTTCCTGCATATGGCCATATGATGTAATATACAAGTAGAAAGGGATGAATCCCCGCATATAGGTATAATTGAGCTCAATGACCTGCATTGTTTTTGCAGATTGGCAGTATCTGCAAGGTGGTAAGCGCTCTGTAATTAACCTCACTTTATTGTTCAAACAAATTCACCTAGCTCGAGTCTATTTTTCCCCTTTTTAGGCAAAGTAATTGTCTTCATGGGCCTCAGTCTACAGCCCGCCCCCTATCTGGCACATGTGTCTGTTCTGAGCATGTGCGCATGCTGTGGCTCTTCTGCACATGAGCAATACTGGTGGCCAGGCTATTCCAGTGTGGTTGCAGCTTGCCTGTTCTATGTCTGTTCAACTGATACCAAGCAGATAAAGAAGTGGGGGTAGGGAGCGCTGCAAACACTAATATAGCTAAATGCTAATAAATTTCAAAATAATGTATTTATGTATAGATAATATAATAAATCAGTGTGGTAGAACAACACTTATGAATAGATCAAAGAATAAATAAATAAATAACTCAGTCAATCAATAGATAATACCATAAATAGGTGTAGTAAAAAACACTGGTAAATGACCTATCCTTCCAATTGGAAGGATAGTTACATTTTGGTCATACACCATATATCGGGATTTTCATCATAGTTTGGACTTCTATTACATACTTTGGACTTTTATGACAAACTTTCCAGTCAACTTAGATTATGATTTGAAATAGTCTGTGCATCAACCCGAATTCAGTATTTTTAATATTGTGCTATTTATTTATTAGCGTATTTATTTATTTATTCATTTATTCTCTGATTCATTTACCAGTGTTTTTTACTACACCTATTTATGGTATTATTGTCTGTTGATTGACGGATTTATTTATTTATTTATTTATTTATTCTTTGATCTATTCATAAGTGTTGTTCTACCACACTCATTTATTATATTATCTATACATAAATACATTATTTTGAAATTTATTAGCATTTAGCAATATTAGTGTTTGCAGCGCTCTCTACCCCCACTTCTTTTTCTGATTGTTATTTTTTGGGGAGACATGTAGACCCCCCTATGTGAGAGTTGGGAGCTGCAGCGTTTAAGCGCCAATCTTCTACCACTATATCCATTTTTCCACAACTGATACCAAGGTTTGCGAGAAATAAAACCATTTACTTGATGTCAGTTTCAGTTCCAGAAGTATGATGACAGAATTCCCTGCATTTAGGCCTATGGAGGCTAGCCATTTTCATGAAGTCCAAGATGTAATAAGACAGTTATCTAAGACAACATGACTTCAATAATGCAGACAGAAATGAGAAATAAACTTTGATCTCTTGTTAATCAGCGTTAGTGTCACCTACTTTTATCTTTTCTATAAAGATGAAGTCAAAAGACCTCCTATTCAGTCTGCACAATAATACTGAAAGAATTTATGCATTGATCATTTAACAATCAAAAAATACTGATGCTGCCATTTTTATTGATAAATTGTTTTCCAGGCAGTTCAAGACACACCCATGGGTGGAGTTATTTACAGGACATACCCCTTTGGTGGTACAGGACACACCCCTTTGGTGGTACAGGACACACCCCTTTGTTGCAGCGCCTTGATAAAACTATTATAATCTCCTTGATATTCATTTGCAAAAGTTGGCAACCATGAGGTATGACCCTCATATTGTAACTCCTTGCGTGAGTGACCTCCCATCGCAGGCGCAGGAGTCAGGATACAGTGGGCTTCTGGGCTCGTGGAAGCTAAGGTCTAGGATCCAACCCTTTCTGTTTAAGAAACAGAAAGGGTTATTACCCGGTCATATCTTCATATGGTGTTAGCTTCAAAATCACTGTCCCCTGAGAGGTTTAGGAAGGTGCAGAGGAGGGATATCTCCATATAAGCTCTTTTATAAATATAAAAAATACTTAAAATTCTAGTTTAAACATCTGAAAAGGACTTTTTGGATTTTTATAATAAATGATGCCCCTTTGTTCATACACCATTACTTACAGTAGCCTCATGCTATTTTTAAAAGCATTTTAAAAAATGACACAACAGGATTCCCTTTAATTGTCCCTCTGGTTTTGGAAAGTTTAATGAAATTCGTCAGCCAGAGACGGGTCTGTGTGTGTTATTTCGGCAGCACTGGTTAATAACAAAGGTAACGACTTTCCAGGGAAACACAGGGAATATGCAATACATTTAGATTAATGACAAAACAGAGAAAATGAGATTACTTGTTGAAAACAACTCCACAGAACAGAATGGAGAAAACATTTAAACGTTAAAAATGATGTGTCAGCTCCATTCAAGTTAAAAAGAAACTCCTGCTGCAAGATCGTCCGAGCTGGTATTTCTAATAAAAAAAAAAAAGAGAGAGAGGTCCTGAAGGTATTAATTACACCAGCGTTACAGGAAGAATTTGTGGAATTGCTAAGTGTAGTGGTACAGACCAGCACGAGATGACGGGGGAACACTACAGGAGAGCTGCTCATTTCGGAATTGATATGAAGGAAATTGTGCAAGCATATTGCCAGGCCGGCGCTGCAGTGCGTGATGCTGCTATATGCTAGGTATAGCTCCCATAGCACATTATGTTAGCTGTTTACAAACAGAAGTCACATAAACTTATAAGACCGGGTTTAGACAACCATTAAATGGGCATTTTTTGATAGCTCTGAGGGGTCTATTTATAAAGATCATTTTAATGTGATAGTGCCAGCTTTGAATCGAAAACTGGCACTATCGCATTAAAATGAACTGCATCATATTTACAAAATGCCAGAGAGGAGTTTTATACTCCGCTCCTGGCTAAGACTAACGCCAGCTCAGACTGAGGTTAAGGGTTACTACTCCAGCGATGTCCCCGTATACCCCCTTTTTTTTCTCCTAATAGCTGTTGTTAGGGGGAGGAAAAGGATGGTATGTATGGGGAGACTACCGGAATACATAAGAATATTAGGTAACATAAATAAAACAAAACAATAGAAAAAATTAAGTAAAGAGTAAAAACTCACCTGTCCGGGCAACCCGTCAGAATGCAGGTGTCCAAGTTCCGACATGAATACACTGCGCATGTGCAATCGTGTTGGGACTTCCCAAATAAGAGTCACTGCGCATGTGCAGTACTTCATTCATGCATCGTATGAATCAGAAGTACTGCGAGGACCCGGCGGATCATCGCGGGACCTCGCAGGAGGGGTGAGTATTTGTACGTACTGTGAAGGAAGATGCCAGGCTCGCTGCGAAGATAGGCCAGCCTAATGCAGCTTCATTCACAGTGAAACAAAGCTGTATATAAATAGACCCCTGAATATTGAGTCACAACCGTATCATTGCGATCCACTGACATTATGGTTGCAGCTAAACCACTGCAGCGGCAGGGTGGGACATAGTTGCCGCAGTCTCTATTTTGACGCTGATGCAGCCGACAGCGCCATCACGGCTCAAATAAAGGATTATTTTATTTCAGCAAGGTGCCTGTTTTCAATGGTTAAGGTTAGGCGGCTGGATGTGGGTGGGTAGGCTTGAAGTTAGGGTTACGTTAGGCTGTGGGGTGGGGATGGTTAGGGTTAGGATAGGCTGCGGGATAGGGAGGGTTAGGGTTTGGATAGGCTGCGAGACTGGGATGGTTAGGGTTAGGGTAGGCTGTGGAATTGGGATGGTTAGGGTTAGGATAGGCTGTGGAATTGGGATTGTTAGGGTTAGGATAGGCTGTGGAATTGGGATGGTTAGGGTTAGGATAGGCTGTGGGAGGGGTATAATTAGGGTTAGGATAGGCTGTGGGATGAGGACAGTTGGGGTTAAGTTAGATTGCAGGACAGGGGTGGTTAGGATTATGCTGTGGAGAGGGGACAGTTAAGGTCAGGCTACGGGACATGGATGGTTAGGGTTAGATAACTGTTAGAGTTAACTTGCAAGAAGGGTATGTTTAGGGTTATGGTGAGGAAAATAGATGAACCTGTCTGACTGTATTATGTGAGGGGAGAGGGAAAGAATATGAGGAAATTTGTGTGTCTCCAGCTTATTTTTACTGTATTTGTCTCTACCCACTATGATGGGAGGTTCTTCCACTTATCCACTACCCATTCTGAAAGGTTCTGTTTCCTCAAATTTCTTGAAATGAATCCTATGGATTTGGATGACTAGCAAGGGTTGGCAGAGAGGAATCATCAGTTACCAGAATCTTTATTACCCATTCCTGTCCATGTAAATTTATGCCGTTTACTCCCTGCTTACCAGAGAGCATGGCTTGTATTTTATTTTGGTTGTAACCTGCTTTTAGTGATCTCTGAAAAGGTGATGTGTATGTAGATTACATACCCTCCAACATGACCCGCTCCATTCGGTACATAATACCCTGCTCCTCCTCTTCCTTCCTAATCTGTGATTGCAGTCACCTGTGTTACACACCTTTCTATTCAAATAGCTAGTATAACACAGGTGACTGCAATCATTTTAGGAAGGAATAGCAGGAGCAGAGTATTATGTACTGAATGGAGGGGGTCATGTTGGCGGGTCTGAGATTATCCTAAATTTAATTTCAGGTAACTGGTGAACATACTTTTTGACTGTTCTACTATTTTAAATGTTTGCTATTTTGATCTATTTTCATATAAATATATTATATCTTCATGTAATAAACATTGTATTACATTATATTACACTTAATATTAAAAGCAAGTCTTTAGAAAAAATACATAAATACTTAAATAAATAAAGTCCACACACACACAAATTCCTATTATTCGAAAATAAATTTGATAATTGTTTAAACAAAGACGGAGATTCCCTCCTCACAGAGGTTTATTTAGGTTTTAACATTTTAAAATCTTTAAGCATTAAAAAAAATGTAACAAAAAATTCAGCCATCACATAGGGCTGGATCCAGACTTAAGTAAATGCTTGAAATTAGTTACTCCTGGGTT
Source organism: Limnodynastes dumerilii (assembly GCA_011038615.1). NCBI lineage: Eukaryota > Metazoa > Chordata > Amphibia > Anura > Limnodynastidae > Limnodynastes > Limnodynastes dumerilii. The sequence goes on along the minus strand of WWET01001751.1, from coordinate 100,919 downwards.
AAACCATGTTGATTGCAGGGGGAGAGTCAAGTTAATTGTATTCTTTGCATGCAGGGAGATATCTTTGAATTGCTTACTGCACACAGATACTGACCAGCTTTACTATCACACTGTTATTTAGACTTGGGATAGGAAAAATCAACTCTCAACTCTAATACTGTTTGCAACAGATGAATTATGACTCCCCTGCAATCAACATGGTTTAGCCCAGGAGTAGCTAATTTCAAGCACTTACTTAAGTCTAGATCCAGCCCATAAAGGCAGTTTTATCAGATTAACGCCATGTTTCATTTTAAAAGGTAACTGAATCATTTTTCTAAAACCCTAAAAATAAGATAAAACAGACCCTTTAGCTAGTTTGGTGGTTCAAAGACTAACCCCTGTCTTCATGACTCCAAGTTGCTGGACAGGGCAAAAGGGACTGGAGGAGGAGGAGTAAGGAACAAGATGAGCAACACATCTCCAGGTTACGGCCTCATGCACAGAAGTTAGACACAGAAGTTAGTTTTTAGTTGTTCTAACTGTTCACAGATTTATTTTTATGGTTTAAATTAGTTAAAGTTTTTGTTTTGTTTGTGTTGTTTTGTTACAGTGATAATCTCTACCAAATGACCTCACAGCTGGAATGTATGACATGGAATCAGATGAACTTGGGTAGTTCTCTGAAGAGGTAAAATTCTATTTAGTAGAGTTTATATCGTTAATGCTTTGCCCATTGTTTGGTTGTGTTATTTATTTATTTTTGTTCTGATAAATCGGGGGAAAGTAACATCAATCAATGCATTTCTGTACAAATGTTGGATCTGGACACAACAGGTGTTAAATACAGGGTTGCTGACTCTCCTGGAATATCCGGGAGACTCCTGAAATTTGGGCAGTTCTTCTGGTATCCTGGGAGATCCGGCAAAGCTCCCGCAAACCCCACCAGCTATCAATTTCTATTGTAATATCTAGTGTTACTAAGGATGGGTGGGGCTTGATGATGTCATCATGCCCCGTCCATCCCCTGGAACACTAGAGATTACATGAGTGAGTGACTGTCAGGGGCGGGGCTTAATGACGTGATTTGCATAAAACGCGTCATTAAGCCCAACCCCCTTGCAGAAATCTATGGCTTCCCTCCGGGTTCTCCCAGAGGGAAGCTTTAAAAAGTTGGCAACCCTACCCTAGTGCCAGGTTCAGTCAGATGGTTCGACCTAGTACACACATTGGGGCAGATCCAGAACAACGTTTTCAAGCGTATTTACACCTGGCGGAGACGTAAAAATGCTATTTTGTCTGTACTGAGCATGTGTGCAGCAGATGTTACGCTACATAACTATGAGCGTAAGGGCCTTTCATGTACCAGTAGCGGTACATGAAAATGTTCGACGCCACCCGTAATTACACTTCGAAGGTGTGCATTATGGGCTTGCTTAGCGGTGTAACTACGTGTGGGCTATACGTACGTGAGAGGTTACGTTGCCAAAAGTTAAGGTAGGGTTTGGAAAGCATAAAGTACATACATGCAGGGGGAGGGCCTTGAAGATACGCTCGCGTAAATATGCTACGCTAGGAAACGGATTACAAGCATAGGTCTGTATCTACCCCATTCTCCTTTCCCCACCCAGTTACTAGACCTCCAGCAAGTGGTACCCCTAGACATATGAATAATCATAAACATGGCACTGCCGTATACATTGTTATTATTCAATGCACAATTTCTTTTAATCTACTTCCTTCTTGTCCAATGCAACATCAACGGCTAGATTAACATTCATTTCTGATTTTTACAAGGCTTATAGAACGGAAATGTATCAACCTTGACCAATATTTGAACCCTGAATGTAAAAAAAAAATGAGGATGGGCGTTTATCTGTAGGGTATGGCTAATGTATAGGACACAATAGAGAGAATTAAAGGATGCAGCTTTGTAATAAATGGTATGCCGCGTATCTGAGAGTTCACAGGCTCTTAGCAACAACAAAAAAAATACTTGACACAAGCATGTTTTAAGGATAAAGAGAGAATATCTCTACGAGTGATCTATGTCCCTAAAAGAAAAGATGAAAGTTCTTTTCCGTATTCTTTTAGGCCAAAGTTGCAGAATCTGTGGAAAATCAGGCCTAGACATGGCCTCATCTACAAGACATAAAGCCAAAATATTTATCTATCTGTTTGGCTGAAAGTTAAAATGCACAGCTCAGTCTAGCTAGTATCAGTGGCCATAAACATAAGCCTTATGCATCTGTAAAATATATGGGCTGTTCCAAAGTATTCTTGAACTTATTATTACTCAGTTACTAACATGGAGTCTGATCCTTGTATAATAATACTTATGGAAGCGTATATCCCCTTTAACGTTACATATGCGCACGTGTGCAGTGGATGTAATACTACGGAACTCCTAATGTATGGAACTCAGTTCCGTACATTAGGGGATCTGTTTGGGGGAGAGGCATTTTTACATGCCATGGTTGGTGGTAAGCAGTTTCGCATGGATCTGCATTTGGATGGATGTCCAGAACTCTGCATGAGAGAGAGGAGTAACATGGGAGGACCTCCAGACCTAAGTATGTATGTATAATACTAATAATAGTAATACCTAAAATATAACTTCACTTTTCCTAAGTAATTGAATGTCTGCATATAGATTTAGCCAGAAACTGCAACATTGCTCAGCTGCAAAATGTTGCAACCACACGACAGTTAGAGGATGCGTGTCTTGTGCTCAGCCAGAGGAGGCGTGTCTTGTGCTCAGCCAGAGGTGTTTTGTGCTCAGCCAGAGGAGGCGTGTCTTGTGATAAGACCGAGGAGGCGTGTCTTAGACACAGCCAGAGGAGGTGTGTTTTGTGCTCAGCCAGAGGAGGCATGTCTTAGGCTCAGCCAGAAGAGGCTTGTCTTGTTCTGAGGTCGGGGAGACACGACTTACGCTTAAGCCAGAGGAGGCGTGCGTCTTGAGGGTTATTCATTTATAAGACTGTTAATGTTTTTCAGCTGTATGTTAAGCTGGATACACAGTGAATGGTTATCTAACAATTATGGTGCAGATCACACGATAATTATCAGATAGCCCTGACATCCGTATACTGTTCCTTGATGCTGCAGAATCGTTAGACACTGCATCGCATCATGTGATTTGATTTTTGGGAGCGGATAATTTTACAGGATCAACTATGTCCCAATGTCTGGAGAAAATTTCAGTGTACTGACACACGATCTTCACTTTAACAATTCCCATTCATATTGCATAACGCTACCTTGTGGGTGAACATATCATTGCAAAGATTTCTTTGATCAGTTTGGACGAACAATCCACAGGTAACTAGAGAGCAGCCTGTACAGATGAGTTGTTAAGCAGGCCAGGGCTTTAAATCGTTACTTCCATTGTTATAATACTGGATAAACTTATAGTATTCTGTTTCACCCCTAGGGGCAATCCTAAACTTACACACATGGGCATCTGGACATTATCCTGACCTGCCCCTAGGGGCTGCTGTTAGACTTTTACCATGCAAGTTAATCACCAGCACCTGATCAGCTTGTTTATATGGGACTGCCTCTTGCTAGTGAGGTTGCTGGACTCTGTTGTTGTTGGTATTCTTGCCTGCTGTATGTATTCCAGTCTCTTGCTTATTCTTTTTTGCATTTATGTGTACATCCGTGACCTGTGTGTCAGTTTTCCTCCAAGACTGCTTTCACTATAGCATCAAGTGTTTCCAGTTGTCTGTTTATACTGTTTTATCCTGATCCCTGCTGCCATACTTTGTATTGTATGTGGTCTGTTTTCTCTGATGTACCTATCTCTTATTACGTGTTCACATAAAAGTTCCGTGCCGAGCTGTTTATGTTGTTTTGTGTGTTCCACCTATGCTGCCACACCTGGGGCAGCCACAAGGGGTTGTTACCTGCTGAGTGTCTGCAGAAAAGTCTGTGCCCACTCTCAGAGGCAACAGTTAAGACCAGGCCTCAGCTAGACTCTACGTCCTGGTGTGCAGCCTCGTAACAGCTGTACTGAAATGCCCAGATTCTCATTGAATTATTGGATAAGGCCATTTTGTTAGCATCCACATGGATGTGTACACAGGCGGTACTCATTTTGAAGTCACTTTTTTTTGCGCAAAGCAAAAAATCACTGTGCCTACACCTAAAAAAGGTGTTCGTTGCAACTCTGAATCCGGTCCTAAACGTGATAAATCAGAACGGAGATCAGCGGTGCCTACTTTTTATTTTTTCCTCAGAGCTCGGAAGGAAGAAATAAATTCTGATATAGGGGTGGGGCTCAATTTATGCAAATATGTCAATCACTACTGTAATACTAATGTTCCAGAGGGTGGGCAGGGCTTGATGACATCATTAAGTCCCGCCCTATCTCTAGTAACTGTCATGAGAGCCAGGAGGCGGGACTTTCAAAAGATTGGCTGGCTCTATCCAGATTACCAGGAGAACGGATAATAAGGGATAGTCGGCACCCCTGATTTAGATATATACATTTTATATGTTACTATGACTATAGATGGTCTGTGTTTTGCTTGAATCTTAAATTGTGTTGAAAAATATTTCACTTGGTGCTTTTATCTTTGCAGTCATGGAACAACCTATGAAAACGACAGTCACAGCACCCCGATGTTATACAGCTGTGGGGGTCAGTACCGGATACACACACATGGAGTATTTAGAGGCATACAAGTAAGCAAGGAAGTATGGATGCTGGTGTTTTGAATTACGGGACTGGATCCAAAGTTTGAAAATAAGAGGAAAACAGGGCAAAACCATTCTGAATTGCCTGGGAGGCAAACTTCATCTACTGCAAACAGTATTAGAGATGAGAGGTGATATTTCCCAGCCCAAGTCTAAATAACAGTGTAAAAGAAAAGCTAGTCAGTATCTGTGTGCAATAAGCAAAAGCAAAGTATTCTCCCTGCATGCAAAGAACAAAATCATTTTTACTCTCCCTGCAATTCAACATTGTTTTGCCCACGTGTAACTTTACACCTATTTTCCTCTTATTTTCACACTCTGAATCCAGTTTATTGTTGTTTCATTATTATTAGTTATTATTATTTTTATTGTTAGTCAGTGTATAGTGGTAAAATGCTTTTAATTATGCCATTTAGTTAAAAGCAACATGATTCCATTTGCATTGTCATGTAGTCTCTGATGGAAAATTATAGATTGTCGAGGTGCCTAGACTGAAGAACCCCATAAAATATGATTGATCTTACTTGTTACCATACAACCTGTAGTTGGAGCCATGCTTGCCAACTTTTGCAAATTAATATTAGAGAGATTGTGATAGCATCACTAAGGTGCTTCACCAATGGGGTGTGTCCTGCATCACCAAAGGGGCATATTCTGTATCACCGAAGGGGTGTGGCTTGTGAGTATCTCCACCCATGGGTCTCTAGCATTGCCAGGAAAATAATTTTCAAAAAAAAATGGCAGTTTTCAGTATTTACTGATTGTTAAACTGTCAGTGAATACATTCTTTCAGTATTATTGTGAAGACTGTGAATAGACCTGCTGACTTCTTCCTCTTTATAGAAAAGGTAAAAGTGGGTGACACTGCAGCTGATTTACAAGAGACCAAAGTGTATTTTCATTTCCGTCTCCATTATTGAAACCCAACTTCCAGTCTTTGATGACATCTTGGCCTCCATAAAAATGGCCATTTCATATAACTCAATGCAGGGAAACAGTTTCTAAATTTTGTCATCATACCGCAATGACTTCTTGAACTAAAATAGCATTAGGGAGCTTGCCATCACTCCAGGGAGTCTGGGAAATCACCTAGTCTTCAGGGAGTCTCCCTGATGTTCAGGGAGAGTTCTCAGCTATGGTTGTAGCAGTTCTGAAATATTTAACAATGGCCCCAAATTCGTTTTAACTTACACTTGAGAAGATAATTCAATGTTATCTTCTGATTGGGGTTTAATGGGACACTTTTTTTTGATAAAGGAAGTCAGATGTAATTATAGAACATTTCCAGTGTCATAAAACAGATTTTTACGATCAAAAGAATACATTTTTCATACAAAAAACTGGGAAACAAAACCATTCAACAAAGTCATGGCGGACATCAAGCTGCTGTCAGAACAGAAATGTCTGTAAGATTGTATCACAGCTGATTAAACAGCAGCCTCATGTCACTGGTCAGCGCACTGCTCCTGGACTCTTGGGCTATTCTCTGTGTTTGGCCCACAGCGGGGCTTGAACATAGTCAGTAAGGCGCGCCCCAATTTCACAGCATTATGAAACAAGAGATGGGACTTGTGCCTCTGCCTCTTGCTTTACAATAATACTTCTTTCACATCACACCCCAATTAGAGTTGAGGCTCCAACGACACGGGTTAAGTTATGACGGCAAATGTCCTGGGTCCTCTTCCCGGGTTTAATGACCTGGTAATTGAACCCAGAAAAAAAGAAGGGTTTTCCAGGTAGGGTGCAGTGTGAAAGGTGCGACCCAGGATTTTCGATGCACATAAACAAATGTTATTGGAGGCATTTGTTTACTATTGCTATGACAATGGCAGGAGCCATACGTCGCCCATCACAGTATCCCAGAATTTCCCGGGTCTACCCTGCAGTGTGAAATGGATCATTCCACGGTCTGTGACCCCAGAATTATCTGTTTGGGTGGAGATGTGAAAGAGGTATAACATGATTCACAGTTTTCCTCATTGAGGATGTGTGTCACATGATCATGTCAGCTGGTGAGGTTCTGGACTAGGTGAAAACAGTTGTATATAGCATGGCCATGTTTTTGTGTATGTGCCATGTGTTTGTGGCCATGTTAATTTCACTCCCCCTGAAATCAGCATGGTTTTGCCCAGGTGTCACTTTCCTCTCTTATTTTCAAACTGGTCTGGTCCATTGTCATATTGAACTTGACGGCAGATAAGAGCCACTTGGCTTATCTTTCTGTCCAATTAAAGATAAAGACGAAACAAAACTTTCACACTGACCCTTGCCCTTTACTGACCTTCAGTTTAATTAGAGTTTTAGGATATCCTTATATTTATCACAAGCATGCTTAAATTGTTCTAATGTGTTAGCCTCAACCACCTCAAATGGGATTCTATTCCACTTATCAACTACCCTTTCAGTGATTTATATAGTCCACATATTTCTCTAAACCTTCCTCCTGTTAGTTTATACACATGTCCTCATGTTCTCATATACCTCTTACTATGAAGAATGCTCCCTCCTCTACCTGGTTACACCCCATGATATATGTGAAAGCTGCTATCATATCCCCCTTGTCCCTTCTCTGCTCCAAGCTATACATGTATAGTTCCTCTACACATTATTATTGCACATTACTTACTAGTGACATTACTACTTCTCTCTTTTTGCTACTAATTCCTCTCCCATTACAACCATGCATCTGACTTGCTTTTCTCATTGCTATATAATGAAATTGCTATATCGCTCTGAATTATATGCTATTATCTCCAATTAACAACTGTGATTTACGCCACTACAAGCAACTATTCGGGACTAATTATCACACAAGATCTAATACTCTCATAGTACTTTGGACAAGTGTTTTGTTTTATTTTTATTTTATTCGTTTTTTTCTATTTATGTATTTTACCATAAATATTGCTGTTATTAGATTTCAAGGTACCACTTGCTTGTTTGATACGATATGCCACAGAGGAATTACGATTTAAGCACGGTTATATCCTCCATTTCTGTTTTCTTTCCCGGGTTACACCACCCCTTTAACCTGTGATTATCCTGCTCCCCTGTGGTTATATCAAATTTCCCCTTCTGGGAACAGTGTTTTAATCACGTATATTTGCCACCTACTTAACCAGCGCTCATCTGTGTATTTTGCATTTCTCATTGCTTTGTTACATTGCTTGGGTACCTTTAAGTCACATGAATTAGTGGCTCCTAGATCCCTTTCCTCCTCAGTAATTTCAATGCAGTGCCATTCTAACACATTTAAAAAGAAAAAGTGCAAAAATCTGATTGGCTTATGCGTGTTACAGAACAAGTATTGCTTTGACCATAGGCCAATAGCACCATTCTCCCATTGTGAGGTCCAGCAGTCTTGGTGGTGCGATTGGCAGATATTTAGGTGGAACCATCCCAAACCTTTCTTAGAGCGCCATTTGGGAGGCGGTCGCAATTAACAGGTCTGGATTTGTCAGGAAGCACACATATACAATGTGCCATTATTGTACTAGAATAAAGCCTATTTTTGTGTAACTATGACTAGTACCAATAAACAGAAAGCTGAGCAGAAGTTTATGCCATTAATCTGTGACACTATAAACAAAGAACACCCCCTACCAATGCTACATGGCTGATTGATGATGGTTAACTGCAGGCGCTCCTATAAGCCTCAGCAGTCAGCTTGTAATGAGAAAGACTGATGCAATCACTGGTGTAACGGAGAGATGTATTGCTCACATTCAGGCAAGGCAAGCCTGTAACCATAGCCTATCACATGACATATCTATATTATTTATATTTATTATATGGCTAAATAAATAGATCATTCTCATATCTATTTAATATCTTTATTATTGTATATTTATATAGCGCCACAAATTGTCTGCAGTGCTTTGCAGAGAACATTAAACATTCACATCAATCTCTGGCGCTACATGCTAAGGTCCCTAACACACACACACACTAGGGTTGAATTAGTCTGCAGCCGATTAACCTACCAGCAGTTTTTTTGCCTTGTGGGAGGAAACCCATGCAGACACAGGGACAGCATACAAACTGCACACAGATAAGGCCTAGTCCGGGATTTGAACTCACAACTTCGCAACTACTTACTGAGAGATCATACTGCCTTCATATCTATTTATTTCAGGGCTCAGTGAGGAGTGCTTGTGCCTCACAGTGCTGAGGTTGTGAGTTCAAATCCTGGCGCTGATCTCATATCTATCTATCTATCTAGTTCTTAAGGGTTGTGTCTGTAAGCATGTCATACCTAAATGTAAACAAATCTTATATATTATTGCAGGATGTTAGGCGTGTTCCTGGAGTGACCCCGACTATTGTCCGGTCAGCGACAGAGACCAACGAAAAGCGACCCTTCATGTGTGCATACCCTGGATGTAATAAGAGATACTTCAAGCTGTCCCATCTGCAGATGCATAGTAGAAAGCACACAGGTAACACTATATAAGTCATGCTCTCTGGTCTGTTCAAATTGCTAAATGTTCATGAACGTCAGTAATCAACAGGTGACCCTGGTTAGGAAGGGTCACCCGAGCCAGTCTGCTTTTACCCCTGTTTAGGGACTAATAACCAGTCACCTCATGGTTTCTTATTAAACACAATCTATTATATATTGTGTCTCTTCAGGGGAGAAACCATATCAGTGTGACTTCAAAGACTGCGAGAGGAGATTCTCTCGTTCCGACCAACTGAAAAGGCACCAAAGACGACACACAGGTTTGTAAAGCAACATATACACTTGTGAGCAAACAGAACATGATTCAAGTATTAAGTATGGAGGGTATGGGCCTGATTCAGAGATCCGTCGGCGATGGGATCACAAATATACGCATCTAAGTGGCAGGTCGGAGCAGGTTACATCCCACTGAATAAACAGTCACTCCCCTTGCAAACAGCGGCCGGACCTAAAGTTAGACCTGCATTGACTTGCCCAATCTGGCCGCACTCACTTCCGACCTTATGTGTATTAGTTGCGTATATTTAGGGTCCTAAGTCTGTAAGCGCCCACTTTCATCTAAATGCCTCCCCCCGCCCATTTCCATGCAAATCCTTCGGTTCGTAGATTTCCGCTGGACTTATGATCGCAATTGTTTCCGCCCGATTCACAAGTCCGACCTTAAGGCATTTCTGACCCTATCTTCAACGTAGACGGCGTTGCGCTATTACTACGCATGCGCAGTTAATGCAAAATCGATCCGACCCTAAATATACGCACCTAACTATCGTTAATATCGGATCTCTGAATCAGGCCCTATATTACTACATAAATTCATCATTTTCTAAACGAAGTTTTTCATTGATATAGGCCCGGATTCACAGTTACGTAGTTTTCGTCTTACGTACGTTGTTTTAAGAATTGGGCTACTACACATGCATAGTACCTTATTTACGCTATCTACATACCATTCCTGTACGTAGATAGCGTAAACGCGGTCTAAAGACCTAGAACTAGAGCTTAGTAACCATTTATCTTTCCTGTCCTCAGGCGTAAAACCCTTTCAGTGTAAAACATGTGAGAGGAAGTTCTCCCGGTCTGACCACCTGAAGACGCACACCAGGACTCATACAGGTAAAACAAGTGCGTAAACCTTTATTCACATTTATTTGTTGGTGTATTGTCTTAATAGCAACATTTACGAATAGATAAATCAAAGCTGATTTGGGATTTTATATTTTTTATTATATTTAGTTCATATTTAGGTGACTATTATAACTGATATATCACCTAGATCAGAAGTTTTCAACCAGTGGTACATATTTTATTGGTGGTACGCAGTCCACTGACTGGTGGTAAGTGGGGCATCTGGGAAGGGGTGAAAGTAGGGCAGAGGCCGAAGAAGATACCGGTAGATGTCTGGATGGGGGGAGGCAACTCTCACTGACCCCTCCCCCCCCCATCTGGTGTGACCACTCTGCATGCACAGACAGCCATATTATACCATATATTAGTGCAGCCCTCTGCTGGCCGCGGATCACCATGCTCCTCCACAGGATAGCACTAAGCGCAAGAACCTGCCAGCCACTGACAGTTGTCAGTCCTGGGTGCAAGTGGGAGGTGGCAACATGCCCCCTCTCCTCCAGACCCCATAGCAGCCACTCCCCCTCCACCAACAATAGCTATGTCACTTGGGGCCAGATTTACTAAGCTGCGGGTTTGGAAAAGTGGAGATGTTGCTCATAGCAACCAATCAGATTCTAGCTGACATTCTCTAGTATGTAATAGGAAAGTGAGAGCTAGAATCTGATTGGTTGCTATAGGCAACATCTCCACTTTTCCAAACCCGCAGCTTAGTAAATATTGCCCTTGGTGTAAGAAGGTGTAAGAAGGTAGGGGCATCCAACATTAGTTGCGTTTTAACTAGGAGCGATAATAAATGGCAGAGGGCAGTTGCTGGCTCAATGGCAAATGTTAAAAATGGATCTCGAATTCTTTGTAGAAATTACTACGTGTGCCTTTGCGTGCGTATAATACTTTCGTACGTGCACATGTAATTAACCATGCCCTCAAATGGTCATTTAAATGCCCCCCCGCCCACTTTCACGTAACTTTGTATGGAATTCAACCACGCCCCTCCGCACGTATGTAAAAGTGCAATCCACACGTACGGGCCTAATGGACTGCCGTGCATAAATTCAACATCAATAGCGTAAAGTTACTACACATGCGAAGTTAATGCGATCCTAAAAATATGCATGAAACTCCGCGCAAAAACGGATCTGTGAATATGGCCCTATGGGAACAGTGAGTGGGTTAAGGCGTAGGACAATGGGAAGGGAATATCTGATATCATAGTGAATTACTGGTACTTGCCAAAAAGTTAAGAACCACCGATCTAGATAATAATAATTTGACTCTTACTAGGAATCTACTCAATAGGTTTGCTAAAAGCATTTGTAGAATACATTAGTTTTATGTGATGTTTGATTAAGTTATTGAATTAAATCACTACTGTCAAATAGTCTTGATTTAAATAGAATTTTTACTATTTCGGATGATGTACTTATTGGGTAAATACATGATCTAATGTAAAAGAACTGTACCACAATATACAGACCAATAGAATAAAAAATATTCCATATCAAGTATTCCCATGGATACGGAGTCCCTCACTCCTAATGATAGTGCGGTAAACACCTCTTCCTGTAGAAGTTTGACAATAACCTTTTAATGAGCATTTCTGAATGTGGAAAAGATGTTCCACCCGCAGAACTTCAGACAACTTTCTCCAAAAAACTCCCACTTTATTTGTGTCTGTTGTTGTGTATGTTGTGTCTTCTGATTGGACCAACTTGGTAAAGCAACACGACTCCACATGCAAAACCAAAATTAATTTAATGACATTTATAAGATGAATAGGTCATGCTTTTAGGAGGAGCTAAGAACAACTTGGAATATATTTGTACTCATAGAGGCTTATCCAGAGTTGAGTGTACACCAGCTGACGTGACGTATTGCTGTGTGATTTTTACTAATAAACTGGGATAGTACAGAATAAAGAAATATAAAATAAAAGCAGGGCAAAATACATGATATGGGGGCAGGGTTATGTATTGCCCATTAAATGTGTTATGTAAAAGAGTTACAAGCAAAGACAACAGCTCCTGACTAATATTTTACAATCCAATAAAGAGATTTATAGTGACCTCCATGCAAGGCTGGTAGTCATTGCCACCCAAGGGTCCACCACCCAAAACATACAGCATCCTAGTTACCACCACCCAAAACATACAGCATCCTAGTTACCACCACCCAATACATATAGCATCCTAGTTAACACCACCCAATACATAAAGTATCCTAGTAACCATCACTCAATACATACAGTAGTGTAGTGAGCACTACCCGAAACACAGAGCAACCTGGTTACCACCATCTGAAACATACAGCATCCTAGTGACCACTACCCAATACATACAACATCCTAATGATCTCTGTCCTATAAAGACATCATTTTAGAAACCACCAAACATGACAGTCAATATCCTAGTCTTCAAATAAAATAGGAGCTGTTCAGTAACCTTCAGAGGCCACCGGCCTACCATGCGAAGTTAATGCGATCCTAAAAATATGCATGAAACTCCGCGCAAAAACGGATCTGTGAATATGGCCCTATGGGAACAGTGAGTGGGTTAAGGCGTAGGACAATGGGAAGGGAATATCTGATATCATAGTGAATTACTGGTACTTGCCAAAAAGTTAAGAACCACCGATCTAGATAATAATAATTTGACTCTTACTAGGAATCTACTCAATAGGTTTGCTAAAAGCATTTGTAGAATACATTAGTTTTATGTGATGTTTGATTAAGTTATTGAATTAAATCACTACTGTCAAATAGTCTTGATTTAAATAGAATTTTTACTATTTCGGATGATGTACTTATTGGGTAAATACATGATCTAATGTAAAAGAACTGTACCACAATATACAGACCAATAGAATAAAAAATATTCCATATCAAGTATTCCCATGGATACGGAGTCCCTCACTCCTAATGATAGTGCGGTAAACACCTCTTCCTGTAGAAGTTTGACAATAACCTTTTAATGAGCATTTCTGAATGTGGAAAAGATGTTCCACCCGCAGAACTTCAGACAACTTTCTCCAAAAAACTCCCACTTTATTTGTGTCTGTTGTTGTGTATGTTGTGTCTTCTGATTGGACCAACTTGGTAAAGCAACACGACTCCACATGCAAAACCAAAATTAATTTAATGACATTTATAAGATGAATAGGTCATGCTTTTAGGAGGAGCTAAGAACAACTTGGAATATATTTGTACTCATAGAGGCTTATCCAGAGTTGAGTGTACACCAGCTGACGTGACGTATTGCTGTGTGATTTTTACTAATAAACTGGGATAGTACAGAATAAAGAAATATAAAATAAAAGCAGGGCAAAATACATGATATGGGGGCAGGGTTATGTATTGCCCATTAAGCGTGTTATGTAAAAGAGTTACAAGCAAAGACAACAGCTACTGACTAATATTTTACAATCCAATAAAGAGATTTATATTGACCTCCATTCAAGGCTGGTAGTCACTGCCACCCAAGGGTCCACCACCCAAAACATACAGCATCCTAGTTACCACCACCCAATACATATAGCATCCTAGTTACCACCACCCAATACATAAAGCATCCTAGTAACCATCACTCAATACATACAGTAGTGTAGTGAGCACTACCTGAAGCATCCTGGTGACCACCATCTGAAACATACAGCATCCTAGTGACCACTACCCAATACATACAACATCCTAATGATCTCTGTCCTATACAGACATCATTTTAGAAACCACCAAACATGACAGTCAATATCCTAGTCTTCAAATAAAATAGGAGCTGTTGAGTAACCTTCGGAGGCTACCGGCCTACCGGGAAAATTCCTGTGGCCAAGCCGCCTGACTGTAAGGGTGTGCCAAGACAAGTGCCCCTGATCCAGAGCTGGACGGAGATGGAACTCAGGGCTATTTATGTAAATAAATATGCACCATTCCCAGGTCATGTCTAGGCGTAGGGGCTGACACTTAGAGATCTCGGGGCGTGTTCAGAGATCCGTTTTTTAAAAGTACGCAAATATACGCATGAACGGAGCAAGGAAACACCCATCAAAACCCCAACCGACGTGCTGTCGGTGACTTACGAGTCCATAGACCACTCTGTTCTATACGTGTGTAGTTACGTGTGTATATTTGCTCCGTCCGCGTGAATCTTGTTAACCGCGCTTCCAAACGTTTAAATGCCCCCCCACCCACTTTTATGTTAATTTTTCCGTACGTCTAATTTCCTTGCCTATGTCCCCAAGTGCGATTCACATGTACGTCCGTCAGGCACTTCCATGTGTATAGTCAACGTAAACTACGAACATAGGGGCAGATCCAGAACTACGCATTTCCGCGAATTTACTTGTGGCGGAGACGTAAATTCACAGATTTGAACGCACTGCGCATGCGCAACATATAAAATATGCACATTCACGTAGCGTAATTTAGAACGTATGGATGATTCACGTATGTCTCACGTAAATACTTATGTGTGGGCGTGACAAATTTACGTTCATCAACAATACGTGCGTTTTACGTGTAGTAGGCGGGGGGTGGTATTTAAAGTGTACAGTATGGGCGTGCTAAGCTGCGTAAGTTCGCGTAGTCAGTACGTCCGTTAGCGGACGTATGCTGTTACGTTAGGAAAAGTTAAGGTAGGGTTTGGGTGGCGTATTTTGACAAAATACGTCCGTGCAAGGGGTGTGCCGTGGGGAGTGTAGCGACCTTACATGTACGAAAATACGCATCGCGAATATACGTACGCACACACGTAGTTCTGGATCTACCCCATAGTTACTACGCATGCGCAGTTGATCCGAATCTAAAAATACGCACAGAACTTCCCTCAAAAACGATTCTCCGAATACAGTCCCTCATTTAGATCCATTGTTGGATTTTAACACTTTACAAACAATACTAGCGTTATGAAATTGCTGTTGCTGTAATGTGTTGTTGGCAAATATTTTATCTATACAATAATAAAAAAATTAAATTTCCCATATATATATTTTTTTAAATTACTAAAATGATTTATTTGAATGCAGACTCACTGCAAATGAAGTTCTCGCACTATTTATACCTTTTATCGCAATGCTCAGTACAGTGTATTAACCTGCACAACAGATTTGGTCAGGTAGCAGCAATGAGGTGGGCTGCTTTGTGTCCGTATGCTATGCCCTGTAATTAAATCCCATACAGAAGTACCGTTTTGTGTGATTTTGGACATACCAATTACTTACGTTTTCCTCTGGACCAGTCCCGTAAAGTTTTATTCGGAGTTCAGTGTACATGCACACAATGGCTGGGATTCATACGGCCCATAGCAACCAATCAGATTCTATCTCTCCCTTTCCTATTACATACTAGAGAATGTCAGCTAGAATCTGATTGGTTGGTATACATATCCACTTACCAAACCCGCAGCTTAATAAATCTGGCCCATAGTCTTTACACAACTTGTAACTGAGAATCGTTTCAGTCATAGTATTGCCAAGTGTAAATCCATGATAACTGGATATTTTCATGTTAACAGGTGAGAAGCCATTCAGCTGCAGATGGCCCAGCTGTCAAAAGAAGTTCGCCAGGTCAGACGAGTTGGTGCGTCATCACAACATGCATCAAAGAAATATGACCAAGCTACAGCTGGCTCTTTAGGGGAAAGCTCAAAGGCCTGTTGGACTTAATTATCTACTGTATTATAAATAAAGCTTCCAGCACCTCCAGCCTGTGGACTTCTCAGATACTAACCAAGAGGTGGGATTTGGTTCAAAGGCTGTACACAGGAAAATACCTGGTTGCTTAGAAGGCTGTCTTCACTTGTAGGGCAGATTGTCTACTGAACGGCCATGTTTTGGCATCATTATCTCTGTGTTGTGTGTAAACCCTATTTTTACTTATTTAAATAGCAGGGATGCAACGCAGTCTGCAGCATGCAACAACAAATATATAAAGGTAACAGTGTTCCAGTGGTTTTTCTTGTGATGTGAGGCATCAAAGCCTCCAATTCTCGCAAGAGGAAACAATTCATCGATACCTGTTTAAAGATCCCATTGCAGATTTTCCAATCCATGTAATGACATTAAAAGAAATGTATTATAGCACCTTAAAAAATGTACCAAATCTTAAACGTGACATTAAATGTACCTTAATATGTCATATATATGGTAGTTCACAAGACTCCACCAATGTGTCTCCTCTTGTGAATGAGCAAAGAAGGGAACTGTTTTCATACTACTGTATTTGTCTTGGCCAAAGCAAGGCTATTCGACTTTACGGAGATCATTCCTCATTATAAGTTGGTCCAATTTATTCTCTATAGCGGTTCTAAAAGTCACATGGAACGATCCTGCTGCTAGTTTTCAAAGGCAACAGATCGATGTGGCTTTTTTATGTTTAGCTTGGTAGTCAAATCTCATTAAGGTGATCAGTTGGCAAACGATTCCTCATGCATAAAGTTCAGGGTCATTTGCTGACAAATGTATAACCTTGTCTGAAAATAACCAACCAATCTCATAATGTTTTTTACTGAAGATCCGGCTCAGGACATGTCAGGAACCTTTTTTCTCCAAATTTGCAGAATTGTTTTTTTTGGTTTTTTTTTATGGCAAAAAGTTGTCCAAAAACACTGTCCTTTGCAAGGAGTAACTTGAGTCTTCCTACAAATGTTACATGTAGAAAGCAAACAATTATTTAAAAGTATAAGATTTCTGATCCGGATATCGGGCCGTATTCACACCTAAGAGTGAGTTAGGTGCGGAGAGCTTCCTTAGTTTACCGTGCGTAGTTTTACTTCTTACGAAGGAAACTCCGCACGGTCATTGCCTCCTCCCCGGCTAATCTAACTCCCTCCCCCCTCCCACTTCTACCTAATCACTCCCCGAGGCGGCATTTGACCACCTCTTTGTAGCTAAACTACTCCGTGCAGTCTCTACCTAACCGGTACGTACAGTAGTTTGCGTTAATAACCTACTACGCAAGTGTAGTAGGTCATTTCGGTAATCTCCGCACCTAAGAAGCTACAGCTTCTTAGGTGTAAATACGGCCCTTCCTCCTTATAGCTAACATAAAACCTTTGGTGGAAATTACTTTAAAACCAGGTCAGATTAACAGCTGAAGACTCAGGAGTATTCTGTACTTGATGGAATGGGTCATTTTGGAGGGCCTGCTTTTAAAGAGAGTATAGTTACAGAGTACTCACCTCTTTCATAAAAGTTACACCTTGGTGGAATAATCTGGACCTGCCATATACTCTACACCTGAGGTTGGGCTGGAAATTTAGTAGTGGAATATTTATAAGTGGAAATATAGACGTTACAGAATAAGATTTTAGATTGAGGAACACATTTTTACTTCCATCTTGTGGTGCACTATGTTGCAAAGATGGAAGTAGCCTAAAACTTGGAACATCTTGGGCCAGATTGACTAAGCTGCGGGAAAGGAAAAGTGGAGAAGTTGTCCATAGCAACCAATCAGATTCTAGCTGAAATTTTCTAGTATGTGATAGGAAAGTGAGAGCTAGAATCTGGTTCCTATCTCCTTTTTTCCTTTCCTGCAGCTTAGTAAATCTAGCCCCTTAAGTTTTATGCACTCAGCAGCTACTTTAATAGATGCCAAGTTGAATATCCCCAAATAAACTTCTTTTTCATTAATAATGAAGGGCCAGATCCTAAATTACACTAAGGGGTAGTTTTCCAATCACTAGCATTAGAAAGTTACCCCATGTTGATACAGTGGTGCCATGTATGGGTGCCGCAGTACCAGAAAAGAATTCTGGATCTAGATCTGTCCTGGTATGTCTAACAATGAGGGTGCAGGCAGGAACTGGAAGTAGAAGCGCTTCCACTCTGTTAAGGGAAGGGGGAGGAATGCTAATTGTACAGCAAGGGCTAGCTTCTGCCCTTACCTACAATTCACATTTCTGCATCGACCCCATCTTACGCTAAGACAGTGCGGAAATATTAAGTTAGGGTCTGGCTAGCGTAACTACCGTACACGTGAAGAGAGTGGCCTCCTCATGCCCTCACGGGAGTTAGGGTCCAGCAGGGATCTGACTTTGGCACCATGAGCACAGCAACATTGGAGGTTTGAATCCCATCCATCGTTCTTAAGTTAAGATCTGGTCCTATGTGTTGCATTTATTAATAAGAACATTGAGTTCTTCTTTGACATTGGCTTATTGAGTCCATATAAATCCATATCGTGCCAAGACCGACCCCTGATGCGACCCGACCCTTGCTGGAATCCATCTCCCTTAACCCTCAACAAACTGTCATCTTAATATCCATCATGGGAAATACAGTGGAACAAATACTGGATGACTGAAGCTTTGTCTTCAATCTCCTAGTGGCTCCGACAGATTAGAAACTCACAAACTCTCTAACGCAATGGAGAACTGTTAAGACGGATGAGAGTGAGTCTAATCTATATGGGGCAATTTAGGAGTCTAACATGTTACAATTCCAAAACTGTGTAATGCGTGAGAGGGTGGGAAGTTTTTATATTTTTATTATTGACTGTTGCATTGAAGAATTATTTTTTGTAGACTTTAATTTATTTTACAACTATTATTCGGAATGGGCAAGCTGCCGATAACCATGCTTGGGAACTTGCTTTCTATCTATTGCCATGGCGTGAGAGTACCTCTGGTATTATTTGACATTTCTGTGTGGGAAGGAAAGGGTTAATGGCACTGTTTTGCAAATACCCAGAATCCTCTCCATGAAATGTCATCATCTGAGTAAACATCCCATTTACCGTCCTGAATTGCAGAGGGAAACTGTCATGGTCGATTCATGGAAGCAGTGTGACATTTGTGAACAGTGTGAAGGCTGCTCTGGTTTGGTGGCCAATAAATGTACATATGCTTAAATGGTAATAAAATGTAAGAAAAACATACAAATTGGTTGTCATTTTTTGGGGGGACTTTTATGGTAAAAGGGCAGGAGAAAGATGAATTTACAGAAGGGTCCTAGTTGAATGATACAATTTAAGGAGAATTGTCTAAATCATGATCAAAGAGGAAGATTGTCATTTTTCCTTCCATGGAAACCCCTCTCCACTTCCTGGTGTTCTGTACAGGGGCAACGATGTCACAATGTCATTCTAAATGTTAAGGGTTCAAATTTATTTGAGTATCGGTTTATGGGAGGAAAAAAAAAACACAGATCTTACTGGTAAATCGTGTCAGTGTGTATACATGAATCATGCTTGTGAGGACTTAAGTCATTAGTAATGTTGTTTAAATATATTACATTTTATGAAAGTGACTGCAGTGTTTACCTAGCTCTAGGGGCCATATTTGCTAAGCTGCGGGTTTGGAACAGTGGAGATGTTGGCTATAGCAACCAATCAGATTCCAGCTGACATTCTCTAGTATGTAATAGTTTAATGAGATCTAGAATTTGATTGGCTGCTACGGGCAACATCTCCACTTTTCCAAACCTGCAGCTTAGTAAATCTGGCTCTTAAGCTAAGCACATGTTACAGGTTCCCTCTCAGCATCTGGTTCAGAAAGTTATAGACAGCTTTCAAGACTTTCTGGATTATTGTGATCTCTTTGTATTTTGGCACAAAATACCAACATTTGTATTTCACTAATCCTATTCTTCAATAGTATATTCAGGGAAATCAACCAAACATCACATTAACAATAAAAACATACATTTATATTACATAAATGCAATATAACAGAATTACTGTACTTTCTTTTACAATCTCAATAACCATTTTATGCAGTATGTACTTACTATCAATTTATCATCATCAGTTACTTCCAACTGATGATGTCTCCTCATACTAATTCACATATATCACACTATTATCATGACAAACCTTGGTTATACCATGAATCAATTGTCTATCAGATACTAGTGCAGCCTGTGGTGTTGTTATAACTGATTGGAGCTTTTTTTACTGACCTGATTCAGAAAGTTATAGAGAGCACACACAGACATGTCAGCTTTCAAGACTTTCTGCCTTATTGTGAGCCAGAAAAGTCTGTAGAACATTCCAGCACTATCGCTCTATTGCTACTCCCTGCAGCGCCCTCTACTGAATCCTCCACAACTAACACCATTTCTTAAATGCAGTACTAGATACAATTATGGTATAAGTTACCAACACAATCATATGTAAGGGGTGAAATTCTTTGTCACTACCTTCAGGCTGCTACATACACACTGGGGGCCTGATTCAATTAGCATTGCGGCCCGTAATAGATGGTAAAATGTTTGTGGTGTGCATTTTCCCATCTATTATGGTAGCTGATTTTTATACGCATCTCTATGAGGCGCTTATAAAAATATTTTTAAAAATTCACACAAATTAGCATCGCACCGCAAAATACGCGGGTGCGATGCTAATTGAATCAGGCCCTGTAGTTTTTACACATGATTATCGTTCCAATCACATGATAAACTAATGTTTGGAACGATAACATGTAAGTGTGCACTCTGCAATGATCATTTGATGGCATCTTTTAAACTTTCCAAAAGATGCAATTATATTATTATCGCTTATTTATATAGTGCCACAAATTGTCAACAGCGCTTTACAGAGAACATTAAACATACGCATCAGTCCCTTCCCCCAGTGGAGCTTCATACTAAGGTCCATAACACATACATACATACATCCACACACACTATGGTTAATTTAGTCAGCAGCCAATTAACCTACCAACATGTTTTTGGTATGTGGGAGGAACCCCGGAGTACCCAGAGGAAACCCACACAGACACGGGGAGAACAAACAAACGGCACACAGCTTAGGCCTAGTCTAAGATTCGAACTCATGACCTCAGCGAAACCATGTTCTGTAACTATTTTAGAAATACGCAAATGAATTATTATTAATTAATAATCATCCACGGGGAATAAATCTCTGCCATCTTCATGTAGCACAATCTTTTGCAATACATTATGATACCTGAGAACAAACCTGTTGCTGGTAAAATTGAGGATTTGAATGTGTCGCTAGTCTGATATGATGAAGTGCATACAAACTTGATTAAAGGCAATTGGCCTTGGAGTATTTACAGAATGCTGGGCTCTGGATTTTCTTCAAATTCCCGTTCACTGAACAGGTCAGGAATGACATCGGATTTATTGTTTTATTTAATAAATCCTACTGTAGAAACATGATGGTTAGGAAGCGCAGGCACTTTCAAAAAGTATGTGTCTGCAGTTTTCCAAGTTCCATCAAATAGAGACAGAATAGCAGTAGAATGAGACACTGAGCACTAGTTGTACTGTTGTAAATTATATTTGCATTATATCGGGCATCTGCTGCGTTACTCTGTGTTCTTTGCCTTACAAAGTATAGTTACGGTAAATAATTTATGGCTGAGTTAGCAGAAAAAGTCATGTTACTGTTCATAAATACATTGGCAACAATTGAATCCCCAAAAATTATGCTCTGCTCCCCAAAAAACACTCATAGGGAGAGATTTACTAAGCTGTGGGTTTGGAATTGTGGAGATGTTGCCCATAGCAACCAATCAGATTTTAACTCTCACTTTCCTATTACATACTAGAGAATGTCAGCTAGAATCTGATTGGCCTAAATTTTGTCATACACTGGGACGATTATCGATCCCAGCAAGGGGGTAGACCGATAAACGGGGAGATTTCCTGCAAGGGAAAGGTCCATTTCCGTGTGCTCTGGGCTAGGGCAAGGCTTTTTTCACTATATTAAAATTAGAAAGCGGGCATTTTAGTGTGGACATAAAGGAGATTCCTGCATGAGCTGCCGCAGCAGTTACACTGGGTGGCTGATGTCAGCTGCTCCATGTAACTGCCTCAGACGCTCATACAGGAACTTCCTGTATGAGCCGCCTGCCGGGGGAGGAGTGCGCTGTGGAGGAAGACTCATGGAAGTTAGGAAAAAACATTATGGGGGAGCTGGTGGCACATAAGGAGTACTGGGGGGGCTGGTGGCACATGATGGGAGGGCTGGAGACACATGATGGGAGTATGGGG
>WWET01001751.1:66590-78215 GCA_011038615.1 Limnodynastes dumerilii | reverse complement strand
GAATGGCGCAAATGTATTTTTTTGCAGGGGGGCGCCAGGCATGCTAGCACCGGCCCTGCCATGCCCTACACCTTATAAATATTTAACTATTTAATCTAATAAGAAAAGATGTTTTAAAGCACACTCTGCACACTCTAGACTATAATGACTATTTGTTTCTCTTTTTATACTGAATAGCAGTGTATTGGTGCACATTTTTCTCAGGCAATTATTAAAATATAATAGCTTAATGATTAACAGGTTTTTATATAACACGATCAGATTACATAGCACTTTACAGATAATATTTCACATCAGTCCCTGCTCCACTGAAGCTACCTACTAAGGTCCTGAACACATACATACATTGGGCCAGATCCTGAGCTACGGACGCTAGCGTTTTTTACGGTAGCCGCTGACGTAAAATGGCAGATGTTATGCAACGTAACTCTGATCATACCAAACTTCAGCGTAAATATGAACGAAGTGGCGTGTCTTCCATACAATACCCGGAAATACGCTTTGTAGTTGGAGGGAAGTAAATCGTATGGGCCGTTACGTACATCAATGCATTACGTACGTCAGTACTTACACTTGGAAAAGTTAAGGCAGGGTTTGGCAAACGTAAATCAAGTACAAGCGAGGATAGTGCATAGTACTTACAACAGCATAAATACGCTACGCCAACGAACGCAAAACCAACTTAGATCTGGATCTACCCCATTAAGGTTAATTTATTCAGAAGGAAATTAAGCTACCAGTATGTTTCTGGAGTGTGGATGGAAACCAGAGCACCTGGCTGAAACCCACATAGACACGGGGAGAACATTCAAACTCCACACAGATAAGGTCTAATCCAGGAATAAAAATCGTGACCTCAGCGCTGTGAGACACAATGCTTCTCACTGAGCCACCGTGCTGCTTGAAAAAAAGTTTACTTTATTTTTTAACATTCTTTATTATAATTAAACAACAGTAAAATTTACCAATTAAAATGAATTAGATAAAAAATGCTTTGAAACATGTAAACCTGTATAGTCTGCTTCATTGCACTCTCAGCCGTTGTGTCTATACGCACGCATTTGCATGCTTCAAAAGCTGCTCATTTGCAGTACGACCTATGAAGAGCTGCTACTGTCGATGACACATTTACAATGGCGGGTCTGAGCATCCACTGCGCAAAAATCTCTTCATCAGCTCCTAAAATGGGAAGTTTGTTTAATCACAATGGGCCTGATCCAGACCTGCGCTCACGAAACGCTCATGTGCGTAGCGTATTTACGCCAGCGTGCCTCCGATGCACTCCCCTAGACATTGCCCCTGTTCATAACTACTTTTGCCATCTTACGCTGAGCAAATCCTACTGTAACTTTTCAAAGCGTAGCTGTGGCAAACGAAACGCTCCTTGCGTAGTTACGACGCTTAGCACGCCCAGACTGTACAATTTAAATGGCTCACCCCGCACTCGGTGCGTATTTACGGCTTTCGCATGGCAGGCACACCCCCCTCGAGCATAGTAACAAAGCTGGCACGCTCAAGGTCCATGCGCTCAGACTTTCGTAGCGTAACATGAGCGTAACATCTGCCCCGAGCATGCGCAGTAAGTACAAATGGCCGTTTTTACGCTTACGATCATTGTAAAAACACACCCGAGCGTAGGTCTGGATCAGGCCCAATGAACCTAATTCACGCTTAAGAAGCTCTGGCTGTAAAGCCCCTAAATAGGAAAGCACCTGAGCTGGGCACCTGGGCAGTTCTCCATGAAACCACGGCCTCAAGTCCTGCCCCCCTGCCTGGCAACATTAGTTTACTAGTGTTGCTAGGGACAGGGATTGACTTGATGATGCAAATTTCGTGATTTACCTATGAAGCCCCAAAAGGAGTAAATGATAGTCAGGGCGGGGCTTAATGACACAATTTGCATACATCGTGTCATTAAGCTCCGCCTCCTGGATGTATCTATGGCTTCCCTCCGGGATCTCCTGGAGGGAAGCTTTTAAAAGTAGACAACCCTGTGAATCTGGCCCTTAAGCATTAAAAGACGTTTGTGCTGTGGAACTCATGAGACGAAAGTCTGCACATCTCTGTAACACAGCACCGTGCCCGACCTGCCAAAAAGCATCAATATCAGTATGTTTATCTGGCCTCCAGTGTGCTAGAAAAATTCATTAAGACAATATGTGATACTGTGCTGAAACAGAAGACTCGCTGTCTCAGCCTAGTGACAAGGAAGTATGGTCCCAGATGAACTTTAACAACTGATAAAGACTATGTGTGCTGGAAGGATCCTTTTATTTTTTTTTTCTTCTGGGCCATCTGCATTCAGTCAAGGCTAACTCAGCTTTCTGGAAAGCCATCCGTCATAGTCAGCCCAACGTTGGACAACTTTCCCCAACAACCCGGAAAGTAACACAAAAGGGCAGAATTTGGTTAATAAACTCTTTTCAAGCCAGAGGTCATGACTAGTTTAGACAAACCCATGTCATAATAATATACAGAAGCATTGAAGTTACCCACTTTATTTATAAAAGCAGTGCTATATGTATTGTTATCAGGATTCACTATCAATTATTTAGTTGGTCTGCAGTCTGCCTATAAATCCTGCAATCCGTGTTCCTTCTCTGCTGATCTTGTCACAATGGCTTCACTTTTTATCACCTGTTTATGTGCAGTGTATTTGGATAATGAAATATTATTAACCAGTGTTTATTTTCTAATTTCACTGGTGTCTAGACTTCTGGGGTTGGGGTCGCCATGTACGATTCTTCAAAGCAATGATGCAGCATCATTTGTATTTATGTTGGAGACAGGATTGGAATTTAATAAGGTCAAAGATGATCTGAGCGAATGAATTAACCAATGATCAAAGTAGAATTAATTGCGATTTGTTGGGTAAGAGAAAGGGCCTTGTAATAAACTGAAAGGACGTGTGAAATGGGAAATCCTGAACTGCACCTTGTGGGTTGTTTTTTATCCCCTTTTTATTGCAATAAAATTTAGAGTTTGGATGAGAGCAAGAGTTCATGGTGAACTCAGAACTCTGATGTCACATTCCCGCTGTATCCAGGTTTTGTTACACCTATTTCCTCACTCATAAGGAATTTTGACAGCAGCCTCTACCTTAAGACTTGTGCACATAAAATGTGGACGACTCATCAGTCTGGATAGCATGGGAGGCACATAGGACATACGCACTGTGCTATTTGCATTCTCCTCTCCCTATTAGCGTACACGAGGTGTGGGTCAGCTATGAGAATGGCTTTTTTGCGACAGGGCCGTTTTCTACCAGCCATTTTCGATGTGGCTACAGAATCGATTACTACTGCCCTGCCGGAGTGAGGGAATAGAAGATCCCCAGCACAAATCCCCAGCGGCAACTGGGGTGTATTTAGCCTTTTTGCGACAGGGCCGTTTTCTACCAGCCATTTTCGATGTGGCTACAGAATCGATTACTACTGCCCTGCCGGAGTGAGGGAATAGAAGATCCCCAGCACAAATCCCCAGCGGCAACTGGGGTGTATTTAGCCAACCCCAACCTTATCCTCAACCTAACCCTCCCAACCCCGCAGCCTGACCCTAAGACTCCCTTCCCTGCAGCCTGAACCTAACCTTCGCCATCTACACTGGATCCCCTCCCTTCAGCCTAATCCTAAGACTCCCTTCCCAGTAGCCTAACCCCAAGACTCCCTTCTCCGCAGCCTAACCCCAAGACTCCCTTCCCCACAGTCTAACCCTAAGACTCCCTTCTCCGCAGCCTAACCCCAAGACTCCCTTCCCCACAGTCTAACCCTAACACTCCCTTCTCTGCAGCCTAACCCGAAGACTCCCTTTCCCACAGTCTAACCCTAAGACTCCCTTCTCCGCAGCCTAACCCCAAGACTCCCTTCCCTGCGGCCTAACCCTAAGACTCTGTCTAAGAGCTGTTGGCTGTCTGTATTTCAGAAAACTGATTTTCTTACAGGAGCCGTACACATCCCTCTCTGGCCCTCCCAGTCATTGGAACGCTCCCAGTACAGAACTCTATAAATCCAGAAAAATCGGATCCTTACTCAAAATGCATCATGTTCCTGTGTGACCGCAGTTCTGATTCAGACACATACTGATCCTAGCGACTGGGTAACGCCCCTTTTGTGGAGGTCTGCGTTTGGGTCAAAGTTATCTGTCTATGGGCCAGATTTACTAAGCTGCGGGTTTGATAAAGTGGAGATGTTGCCCATAGCAACCAATCAGATTGTAGCTGACATTCTCTAGTATGTAATAGGAAAGTGAGAGCTAGAATCTGATTGGTTGCTATGGGCAAAATCTCCACTTTTCCAAACCCGCAGCTTAGTAAATCTGGCCTAATAAGAAAATGCAAACTGTAACAGATGTTGGCATTACAATTAACCCTTAATAGGTAACTACTGTTTTGCCAGTCTTAACGCATCTCCCTTATTAGGAAACCCTCTCTGAACCCAGCCAGTGCCTGCTTGGTAACTGACTGGTAATTTTGTCTGCATTATTTTCAATATAAAATGAATAAATGTTAAATAGATCTTAGAATAGATGATTCTTCCACTCCAAGGCAATGGCCACATGTAATAAAATATTAGGGCCTTTTTGTTTTGTCTTATTTTGGATAATTCTGTTGAGTTATATTATCGTTCTCAGGCTTTGGCAATGAATCGGTTCATACAGATTTCTCTGTTTCCTTCTCTTATCAGTACATTCTTTTCTAAGTAATTCATTTGTAAAATATGCATCTGCAAAACATTGTATTCCCTTTGTCTTTGTTGCTGACACTCAGATAACATTCATACTCGATGATACTGGAAATACCTTGGATGAGAAAGAGAGGAGCCCCGAATGACGCTGTTTGTAGATGACATAGTTATTCTTATATTGATATCTACACCATACGTTGAAAGCTACGGCCAGTTACAAAACTCTTTTCTTGTAAATACTTTTATTTTATTTTTTAATGATTTAATTTATCCTGTAAAAAGTTTCTCATGTGAGGAGCGTTGTTGCAGCTTATGCACATGCATAAACTGGAAGGTCTAATCCAAAACTCTGTACGCACAGAAGAGGGGAGGTCCTGCAGAGTTACGCGTCCATAAGCCATCCGTGCAGATATGCCTACCGCCGCCCTCTCACCATCACCTTCCTAGCTATCCCCATCCCCCGTGCAGGAATTAGGCACGCAGATGTCTTGTGATGCCCCATTGGACGGATCTTCTTGCCTCAAGCGCTCTGCAGGAGATTTGCTGGCTCTCCCGGGATACCGGGAGAACTGCCTGAATTTCAGCTCTCCCGGGATACCGGGAGAACTGCCTGAATTTCAGGAGTCTCCCGGATATTCCGGGAGAGTCAGCAACCCTGTTAAATTTACCAGTTATGATCAACACACGTAACAGCAGAGAGATATTGTGAATTATATACAGGTCTCCATTAGTTAATCCCTGAGATTAACTACAAACTCAGCAAGTGATTAGTGCACAAAAAGAAATTGGAAATAAAAAAAGTCACAGTGACAGATAAAAGTCATGTAGTACCAGCACACGTGCCTGAAACGCGTTGCGGGTCACCGCTGTAATCTACTTCATTGCAAAGTAGTGACAGACGAAAGTTGCTTTTTTTTTATTTACGCAGTTCACATAGACTATATGCACGGAAGTGCCTAACGGACGGACTTCTGAATCGCATGGTATCACATACGTCCGGATCCGCAACTTAAAAATACGCACAGAAGAATTTATAAGATTATAAAGATATGCACGGGCGGAGGACGTATATGCTCGGAACAGCACACGGAAACTTACAGCTGGTCTATGGAGGCGGAAGTTTCGAGAGCATGGATTAGCAAGGGGAGTGTCAGGGGTTTTGGTGGGTGTTCCTTGCTCCGTCCGTGCTTATATTTGCGGCCCAATCGCCACACGGATCTCTGAATACGGCCCAGAATATTTACTTACCTTTCGGAGCACTGTGCTTGGTGCTCTGGGGATCGATTGCTATGCCTCATTAGTTGGAAACTGGCTGGGAGTGAACGGCCTTATCGAAATAGGGCCATTCGCAACGGGGATCCACACTCCCTAAAACATGCCCTATAAAGACCTTACAGGAGTAAAGCTACAACAACTAAAATAAAAGTGATTAGGCCCGAATTTACAGCACCGGACATATTTCATATACGTCCGGTGTTTACCGTTTTTGACTACTGCGCATGCGTAGTCAATTTTTTATGTAATCTACCTATCTTTTCGATCTACGTATTGAAAAGATATGTAGATTACATAAAAAATTGACTACGCATGCGCAGTAGTCAAAAACGGTAAACACCGGACATGTATGCAATACGTTCGGTGCTGTAAATTCAGCCCTTAGGGTGAATCACCTAAAAATGAATCCACACCCGCTGGACATTCTCACCCATTCTGTCCTGATGAACAATTCTTTTTTGATTGAAGCAACTGACAGCGAATACAATCTACGGAGAAAGAGAGGAACATTATAAATCCCTCACGGTGTAAAATGATATAAACATCACCACACGCATCACACCTCTATGTAACATCACTGAAATAAATCCCTAATATAAGAATTACTCCCAGCTACTGGCAACTATAGAAAAACTCCTTTCTGAAATGTCCCAAGGTGGACAGTCCACCCCAACACCATAAGGAGGGAACTCACACATCCCATGACTCAGGGTATGGACAACCTTGCAACTCCCTCTGCTACCCCTTTCCCATCACCACCAAAAACCAATTGGCATGGTCCAACTACCCGGGTTTAGGTGTGATGTGAAAGTCCTGTGGCCAGATTTAATGAGATGCAGATTTGTAAAAGTGGAGATGTTAGCAACCAATCAGAGTTTAGCTTTCACTTTTCTGTTACATACTAGAGAATAACATCTCCACTTTACCAAACCCTTAGTAAATCTGGCCCCGGGTTGCTCTGTTAGCGCTCTGTGACATATTACTCTCCAGATTGTCTTTTATCTTTAATTACTGTTTTGGATGTTTTAAAGATGTGTGTGATAAACATTATTTTATATTGTTGATCTCCTTTTTTTCTTCTTGTTCACATGATTAATCTGTGATGAAGAATATAGGACTTTGTGCATACACTTGACACTGTTATCTGTTCTGCTAGCACAGCACTGTCTCAGAGATATTTAACTTTGTTCTTCCTAATAGATCTGTTGGAAAAGAGCATTTGTTTTTTTTTTTTGTGTCAACATTTTATTGGGATTTTAAAATAAAAATACAATAAAAGAACAGAATAAAAGAAGATACATTGCTTTCATGGAGACATTATTCCACATGACAATAATACAGATGTATGGACAAGAAATGTTTAGTTCTATAACCTTACACATAGAGGACTGTGTTCACAGATCTGTTTGTATAAAGTACGCAAATGTACGTACGTGCGTTGAAAGGCCATGACACTCCCCTTGCACAGACGGATTTTCGGTGACTTATGCGTCCATAGGGCAACCTTTACTCTATGTGTGTAGTTCCGTGCGTATTTTCCTTCCGTGCGTGCGTATATGACTAACCGCGCCCATATTAGTCCATTTAAATGCCTCCCCCCACCCACTTTCACTAATCTACGCACGTACAGAAAACAACCACGCCCCTCCGTACATATGTCACTAAGTCCGATTTACAGATCCGTGCATAAAGGACTTCCGTGCCTAAATCCTTCGTAGTTTGCGTAAAAAAAAGTTACTACGCGTGCGCAGTTCAACGTACCTAAAAATGCGCAGGAAAGTGTGAATCCGGTCCAGAGAGCTTAGAATACCCACCGTTAGGGCTTTGCTAAGTGTTACATTTATAGGATGAAGTAAAGTAACATAACATAAAAACAAGACAAGAATAACAACGGAGTATAATAAATAACAAACTTTTTTCCTTTTCTTTTCCATATTCAGTAGCTACTGATGGCCCACATAGAAAGAAACCAGCAGTGACATAGCTCATATGAAGCTTAGAGGTTTTTTGGAGTGGAGGGGTTGTAGTTTACTGCGGAGTATGAGGAACCAGTGTCCGAAGCAAGATGGACAGGTAAGCCTGCAGACCACGGAAGTAGAAGGACCAAACCACTAGCATAAGAAATCATGGACCATTACCTATGAATTGCCACATGGTAGAATCTAATACTTTGAATATCTCGTCTTGGCTCAGTTGGCTTAAGCTGCCGATATATCTACCCCATTTGTCCACAAAGCGTTGAACACCCTTGTCAGCATCAGGGATTGCTGCACACCGGTCGTAGTACATGACCTCATTAAGTGCAGCTTGAAATGAGAAAGTCGGAGGAAGAGGAGAGGTCAATTTGGGTGATATAGTGATATAGTTGGATGTGGGTCCCTGCAAAATCTGATTTCAATGGTCGTATCAATGCCACACAGGCGTGATAGCCATGTAAATAAGGGGGCGGGGAAAGCTTAAGGTAGGGATCTGGACATGTGAGTGCAGGAGGCATGTACTCCCGTAATGTGCGCGTTTACATCAGGGTTGCCGACTCCTGAAATTCGGGCAGTTCTCCCGGTATCCCAGGAGAGCCGGCAGATCTCCCGCAAGTGACTTGAGACCACGGGCCTCAAGTTCTGCTCCCCCTACCTAGCAACACTAGTATACTAGTGTTGCTAGGGACAGGGATGGACTTGATGACGCAATTTGCGCCATAAAGTCCTGTCCCGATCACTTTTTCAACTAAAAACAGGTAAGTATTTGTCAGGGGACGGGGCTTAATGACACAATTTGCATAAATCGCGTCATTAAGCCCCGCCCCTGCATGCATCGCTAGAGATCCCGGAGGGAAGCTGGCAAAAGTCGGCAGCCCTGATTTACATTTAGATTTCTAGAAGTTTTAACATCAGTAAATGCTTATTAATTGCTAATTTTGTTTGTGTTTATTAACCAATTAACCGTTCATTGCCAATTATTTAATGTGGGAAAGGACAGTAGGAAAATACATGCATCCTGGGTGATGCAGCTTGGAAAATATTGGGAGGGGTGCAGTATATTGTGGTACCATTACCTATAGCAATCACAGAGCTCTGTCTATTCAGAGTAAGCAATCCCACTGATATATACATATATGCCACACACACATATGCCAGCTGAGGAGTTACAGCACATTTTGCCTATATCTAGTCTAATATAATACAATGAAGAAATATATGGTAGTTGGGGCTTAGAAGAAAGACAGTGAATGGTTTTACCTACGGTGCTGCGGATATCGTGTGGCGCCCTATAAATAAACATTATTAATAATAATAATGTACATTATATTTATTTTACTAGCACAAGAGTGTTTCATAAATATAAAAGAAAAACAGAATTTCTGCACCATCATGTACCATGCTATGATATCCCCCCTGATATGAAATAAAATAACCCTCTCTATACTGACATGACACATCTGTCCAGCCTGGAGCTGTCAGGATCTTGTGAGACAGAACAATTTTTTTTCACCTCACATTCTTCACTTAAAAGCCAACTGTTAATCCTCTGTGTCCATCTGCTGAGGACTCCAAGGAAAGAAAGGCAAGGGTCATGTGGTATGGGTATACGGATCACTGGTGCAGGTGCTATGGTGTCCATATCTAAGGGGGGCTCACTTTCCTTGTCAAACTGGTACATGGGGGATCTATCTAACCATCCTTGAGAATTTAATGCTAATCATGTCATTAAACCCAGCTCCCTGCTATGTAATTCCATAATTCATTACATTATTTTCATGTGACTTAAAGGTAGCCAAGCAATGTAACAAAGCAATGAGAAAGGCAAGTCAGAAGATTGGTTACATAGGGAGAGGAATTAGTAGCAGAAAGAGAGAAGTAGTGATGCCCCTTTATAAATCATTGGTACGCCCTCACCTAGAATACTGCGTTCAGTTCTGGAGGCCATATCTCCAGAAATACATAAATACATTAGAGACTGTGCAAAGAAGAGCAACTAAAATGGTCCATGGCCTTTGTAACAAATCATACCAAGAAAGGCTAGAGGAACTAAACATGTATAGCTTGGAGCAGAGAAGGGAGAGGGGGGACATGATAGCAGCTTTCACATATATCAAGGGTTTTTCGAAGGAAGAGGTGTAATAGAACACGAGGGTGTGAATATAAACTGGAGGGTGGTAGATTCAGAGGAAATTGCGGATAAAATTACTTACCTGAAAACTGATAAATAAGTGGAATATTCTCCCATCTGAGGTGGTTGAGGCTAATACAGTAGAACAGTGTAAACATGCTTGGGATAAATATAAGGATATCCGAAATCTCAAACTAAATTGAAGGTAAATAGAGTCTAGGGTCAGTATAGCTTTAGATAAACAACTGTTCAGTCTGGATGGGCCATGTGGCTCTTATTTGCCATCACTTTCTATGTATGCAGCAGTGTCAAGTCTAATTTTCATGGACCTTCCCCCAAATCACCAACAGGCTCCTCCCCCATGGCACAGTACACCATGGCAGATAATTTATGAAATGGCTGAGGCAATCCCTCTCCTAGAATATCTGGGAGATGCCCGAAATTCAGACTTTGCTATAGGAATCCCAGGATACCCAACAAGTCTCCTGGATCTGGGCCTGAGGTAGTGATTTAATGCAAATCCCTGCCTCAGAACCACTTGCTACTATGGGTAGGTGGGGCTTGATGACAGCAAATCCCTCCCCATTCTTAGTAACCCTATGATTGGCAGCTCTGATTGAGCAGAGGGTGGGGCTTCAGGTGTGAGCCCCGACCCCAAGCTTCCATCTCTTGTTTCTCTTGGAAGGGAGAAACAAGAAGTCGGCAACTATGGGCATACCTTCTGGCATTGATGACAGTAAGAATGGGGCTGTCATCTGTCATCGGTGTGTACAGTATGACTGCACAAGATTATCAACCTTTGTTCAAGTGCATTCAGTTTGATAGATGGAGAGCATACATTTGCCGGCTGTGACAAGGAGATGTGAACTCATGTCTTGAACCATAGTAATAAAAGGTTTCAAAAACTAGAATTGACACATATAATCAAAATAGTCCCAATATTCCCTTAAAAAAAAATAACCACTGTTTTTGAACCATTGTCCCCATAAATAAAAATATTTAAATGAATAAAAGGGATGTCCTTCATGGGTGCAAGGTTGGCAGTAGCCAAGGCACCCCTTTACCTGTAGGCCAAGCACCAGACCATTGTAGCTATACCACTCTCTCAATGGGGTAAATCCAGACCTACGGGCTAGTTACGTTGGAACGTGTAGCGTATTTATGCTAGCGTAATTACTATGCACTGCCCTAGACACACCCCTTGGTCATATGTCCTTTGGGCGTTTTTTACGCTGCCCAAACCCTACCTAGCGTAAGAACTGACGTACGTAATGGATATACGTACGTAACGTCCAAACCCAGCCCATACTGTCCAGTTTAAATGCCTTCCTCCGCCTCCAAAGCGTAATTACGGGTGTGGTATTGATATCCCGCCCCTTCCTTCATATTTACGCTGATGGTACGTATGTTAGGGGTTACGTGGCGTAACATCTGCCGCACACATGCACAGTAAATACAAATGGGCCATTTTACGTCAGCTTAGGATCTGGCCCATTATCTTTATGTTCTTTGCCCTATTGTCAGCCATTAGTGAATGCTCCTCCTCATCCTGTGCCTCCTG
>WWET01001751.1:52324-66072 GCA_011038615.1 Limnodynastes dumerilii | reverse complement strand
ATATATTTGCAATGAATTGTTGCTTTACCAACTTTCTGCAAAGTTCTGTCCTATAACATGATGTTATTTGTCAGGACTTTATGACCCTGTGTTTATAGAGCATCACTCAAATAGTAATGACCAGACAGTTTGTTGAAGGGATAGAGTCAGTAATTATCTGCAGGACACATAAGTGTATAACTCATGGTCAGGGATACCCAGGATAATGAACAGCTTGGTGTGTATGGTGATTCAGCAGCGTCATTACTGCAAAAGTTAAGTGTTTTTGACAGAAGAGAAATTCCTCTGTCGTTAATGTTACATTAAGATGGACAAGTAATGTGTTTCTAAACCTGTGTGTGGTGGAAAATCATTAAAGAGAACATAAAGGGAACATAAACTAAACAGACTATTTAAAGAACAATTACAAAAAAGGGTAAGGAGGAGTCTAGACAACTAAAGACCAATGAAAAATGTATTTCTGGATAAAATTTGCTATAAAAAAACACTGTTTGGGCACAATCCTGCAGTCCTTTACTAATCAATTCGAATCCAGACCCAAATGCTTTTTATTCAACTACAATACATATAATTTGTTGCACAATAGCTATAAAGTTGGGTAAACACCTATAGAATCACACTTGAGATGTGAGTGAAAATTACTACTACCAACCTGTGGCTCTCCAGGTGTTGTGAAACTGTGAAACTACAAGTCCCAGCATGCTTTTGCCATGTATCAGCTATGCTTATGCAGTCGAAGCATGCTGGGACTCGTAGTTTTCACCACTCCTGGTAAGACACAGGGTTAAGCAGGCCTAGTTTAGTAGGCCAATATTCCACATAAAATGCTGCAGGTTTTTTTTTTATGTTGAAATTCCTTAAGATTAGATGATATAGAAGTACATGAGTATAACCATAACCTTTATAAATATAATATAGTGTTAGAAAACGGAGCCCTTTGTTTACTGCATGGAAATGGCCAGAATACATGGAAATTTAGTCAATGGTTTCATGTCTCAGTCCCCTTCCTCTGTTTCATAAGCTATAAACTTGAGTGAATTATTGTGCCACTACAGGACAGTCGATACTACACTTCCCCAACTATAAACCATTGTGACAGATGAAAACAAACTCTGGAGATAAAAAGTTACTTTCCAGGGTGGAGGGAGAGAAACGCAGTGGGCCGCCCCGGCTACAAGAGTTATCGTTCAGAGTCATCAAGGTCCTTGTAACATGGAAGCATATAAAACATATAAAACAAGCATTGCCAATCTGCGCCCACTAAAGGCTGCAATCTGGGCCGTAGCACTGCAACACCAGGGCCGCCTTCCAAATTTGTGGGGCCTGGGACACACCAGTAGGACCCCACCCACTATATGATGTCATCGGTGATGTCACGTGGACCTGCGTTACGATCTGGCCAGTGTGCAGGGAAATTCAGCCCTGTGCATAGGCCCTGTAATGAATGTGGGCCCCCATCAGCTGCGGGCCCAGGACAGTAGTCCCGGCTGTCCCCCTCCTGATGGCAGCCCTGCCCACCACTATGTGGCATCACATGCCGTGACGACATATGGGATGCATTTGCCAGTCCGGCTGGCCCTATTTGGGAAAACAGCTGCCAGCTGAATGGTGGCTGTAGCATTGTTTGAAACTATTTGGCAATAGAGAGTTGCTATTGGAAATAGGAACCTATTGACTGTTCCCAATGGCTACAGGCTGTGGCAGTTGCAGTGAGTAGAAGGTTAGGCTTCCAGTCCCGTCCAGTCCAGCCCCCCATCCCTCCCTCCCCTGAAGACAGCTCTGCTTCTGTGTGTAACAGAACTCAGTTTAAAGTCGATTTATCACACTGTGCAAACAAATAGATCCAAAACACATTCCAAACCTGTCCCGAATAAACAGTAATGACAATTTCGATATAGGAATGGGATCGGTGCGAGTCCCCCGCACCAATGGTTGTCATTGCGAAGTAGAGACAGTCGAAAGTTCCATTTTGGCTGTCTCTATTTCGAATGCCAGCCATTTTAGATTTTTTTGTATGTGATCTGCATACTTACCCATTCCTTTTTGGAAGCAGCGCTGCCGGACCACAGGGAGAGCTGAGTAACCCTCTCCAGGGGCTTTTATGCTTAGGGGGAGGGTTAGGGGTAGACTATGTCCAAGGAAGGGTTAAGGTTACGGCCATTGAAGGAAGGTGGGGTTAGGGTCAGGCTGTGGGGAAGGGAGACTTAGGGTTAGGCTGCGGGGAAAGAGGTTTATGGTCAGGCTGCGGGGAAAGGGGGTTAGGGTCAGGCTGTGGGGAAGAGAGACTTAGGATTAGGCTGTGGAGAAGGGGGTTTAGAATCAGGTTGTGGGGAAGGGTGGGTTAGGGTAATAGAAGGGGAGGGTTAGGGTAATAGATAAGGGAGAGGTTTGGGGATAGAACGCTTACTTACCTTTCGGAGCACTGTGTTCAGTGCTCCAGGGATCGATTGCTATGCCTTGTCGAGGCAGAAGCAATTGTTTACCCAGCCAGTTCGGAACTGGTTCGGAGTGAACAGCCCTATTAAAATAGGTCCGTTCACAGTGGGGACCCACACCCGAATGGGATATAGGTTAAGTTTGCAAGTGAGTGTTCCCTCTTAGTCAGTTTACATTATATGCATTACATGCATTATATGCATAAGTTTTACCCATCCTGAGTTCTGTACTTCCAGAAATTTCCATTCGCTTAGGTTGGAAAACTTGAGGTAGGCCATGGTTGACAGATGTGCAAGTTGGAGTGGTTACTATGGATGTCCCGATAACGTGGACCGGCTCAGAAATTAGAAGTATGGATTTTGTTGTAGTTGTGATTTCATGTATTAGATGTATTACACTTATATTTTAAGGTTTGAGTTCTAGACATTAATGTAAAGAAAAGTAAATGACCAAGAGTTAAGAGTAAATGCAGAATAAGGTGCAAATCTGCCCTGGACAGTAAGGGGGCCACTTACTATAAGATTGTTATTGGTAGCCAGCTTTGGAAAATATGTATATATGCACCTTTTCTAGGATATCTTTAGAACATGTGACTGTTCCTGGAAAAGTAGGTTACCTTATGCCAACCCCCCTTCAACAACCCCCCTTGTATCTCTGCAACCTCCTAATTGTATTTTTCCAGCCCCTGTCTCTCTTCAATTGCCTTTGTATCTCTCCAACTCCACCTTGTATCTCTCCAATTTCCTTTGTATCTCTGCAACTCCTTTTGTATCTCTACAACCTTCATTTGTATCTCTCCAACTCCCCTATTGTATCTCTTCAATCCCCCCAACTGTATCTCTCCAACTCCCCAGTTGTATCTCTTCAGCCCCCTTTGTATCTCTCTAACTTCCTTTGTTTCTCTCCAATGTCCACATGTATCTCTGCAATTCCCCAATTTTATCTCTCAAACCCACATGAATCTCTACAAACCCACAATTGTATCTCTCTAAACCCCCAGTTGTATCTCTCTAATCCCCCAATTGTATCTCTCTAATCCCTCAATTGTATCTCTTCAGCTCCCTTATATCTCTCCAACCATCCTTGTCTCTCTCCAATCCCTCAATTGTATCTCTCCAACACCCCAGTTGTATTTCTTCAGCCCCCCGTGCATCTCTCCAGCCATCCTTGTATCTCTCCAATCCCTCAATTGTAATCCTCCAACACCCCAGTTGTATCTCTTCAGTCCCCCTTGTATCTCTCCAATTGCACTGGTATCTGTAAAATTCCTATTGTCTCTCTCCAGCCCCCCTTGTATCTCTCCGATCTTCCAATTGTATCTCTCCAGCCCCACATTGTATTTCTAGAACTACACTTGTATCTCTCCAATTCCTCAATTGTGTCTCTAAAACTTCCCTTGTATCTCTCCAACTCCCCTTGTGCCTCACCTATCCCACCTTGTAGCTCTACAACTCTCCCATTATCTCCAATCCCATCTTGTATCTGACCAGCCTCCAAATTGTAACTCTCCAACCCACCTTGTATCTTTTCAACTCCTCTTGTATCTTTCCAACCTCCCGC
Organism: Limnodynastes dumerilii; assembly: GCA_011038615.1. Taxonomy (NCBI): domain Eukaryota; kingdom Metazoa; phylum Chordata; class Amphibia; order Anura; family Limnodynastidae; genus Limnodynastes; species Limnodynastes dumerilii. Next base: position 62,076 of record WWET01001751.1, on the reverse strand, counting down.
TTGTATCTCACCAAACGTCCTTTGTATATCTCTAACACCCCAATTTTATTTCTCCAACATTCCCATGTATCTCTCCGACTCCTAATTATATCTCTCCATTCCCCATAGATCTCTCCATTGGAATGTTTGCCTTGGATTTTTTTTAATGAATTTTAATGAAATGTCTAAAAATTGAGTTTTCAATTAGTAGAACACCTGGAATATATCCGTCCAGGTCACAGGATAATCCATTCAGGGCAGGTTAAGTGAGTTTTGCTTAATTGGGTCTGGCCTAGCAGCAACCTAACATTTAAGACCAAATGACACTGACCACATTTATAAACAGAGGTCAGCTAGGAGTCAACAGCTCATTGACCTTAGTTGCTTCAGCCATCTCCTAGCCTGGGAAGTAACCTATTCTGTCCATTGCTGGATAGTAACATCTGTCAGCTGTTTAGTTTGCAGTCTTTATTAGCAAAGGTAATAATATAAAGCATAAAAGTCGTTAATAACTTAGAACCTGATACAGACTTAAAAACTTTTTCCACACACTTGGAGGACCTGATTCATAGTTAAGAAGCTGCTGCTATTTCTGTGTGTATTTTTAAGAATGGTTAAACAGCACATGCGTGGTACCGTTATTTACGTAATCTACATAGGATTTAGGAACAGGGATCCATTAAGTGCGATTTACAACCCTGCTCCTAATGAGGTAAGTAAGAAGGGGCGGAGCCCGGCCAAGTTAAGGAAGTTATGAAAAGTGGGTGGGAGTAGGTATTTAAATGGGGCAGACAGGGTGCGGTTTGCTAAGTACGTAAGTGCGTATTTTTGCTACTTAAGAAGAGACATACGCATGGAAAGATAAGGCCTTCTTAAGTCAGATAAGAACAACAAAAATGAGGGCCTTTCAGAGGAGATGCCTTGCAACTTAGGTGCGTATAATTGCAAATACATTCCTTCTATCTCCTCCTTAATTGTGAATCATGTCCGGAGCTGTAGGCTGACTTACGAGTCCATAACCCTATCTTATCCTCTCTGTGTGGATCTCTGTGCTTACAGAACGCTCTGATGTACAAATTTAAATGCCTTCCTTTACCCACATTACGTATCATCTCATGCACGTCACGCTGTCACGCCTGATGTATGGAACTCTAAATGTGTACGGAAAACAATTCTGTATGTTCAGCGTTCCGATGCAAGACATCAGCTGAGCGCATGCACAGCCAGACTTACACACATTGGGGTAGATCCAGATCCGCTTGCACCACGTTTACTCGCGTAGCGTATTTACGCGTGCGTACCTTCTATACACTGCCCTTGGCACACCCCTTGAATGTACGTATTTTGTCCGAGATCCGCTTTCCAAACCCTACCTTATAACCTATGTCATCCGCTCACGTACGTATGAGCAACACGTATTTACGCAGCTAAGCACGCCCATACTGTACACTTTAAATACAAACCCTGCCTACATAGCGTATTTCAGACGTATTTTTGACTCACGTAAAATTGGCACGCCCACACGTAAGGATTTATGCGACACATAAGTGAATGGCCCACACGTTCACATTTACGCTACATTACGGAGCATATTTTCTATGGTGATCATGCGCAGTACTTCCCAAAACGCGATTTTACGTGTCCGCCACGCATAAATTCGCTCACAAGCGTTGTTCTGGATCTGGCCCATTGATTGCATTAGTCGGCTGTCGTTATTAAGTCTGTATCCGACCCTAAAATCCCTGACTCACACACGCATAATAGGGTTCATTATTTATTTATTTTTATTCAGAAGCCATTTAACCTTTATCATGTTTTTGGAGTGTGCGAGGAAACCCACGCAGACACGGGGAAAACATACAAACTCCACACAGATAAGGCCTTGTCCAGGATTCAAACTCATGACCTCAGCGCTGTGTGGCAAAAGAGCCACCCCTTGAGCCTCGTTCACCTTCACCTACTCTCTCCAATGCTAATCAGTCAATTTTCCATTCATATAACTTGTATAACATACAGTGATATCATGCACGCTGTTATATGGATCACATTTTGGCTTAGGGCGCCTGGCGTTACAACTGTATCATGCTTGTTAAAACAGTAGGAGAGCGTCAGATTTAACAGTTAGTAAACAATGTCTAGGTTGAAGAACTAACCATCTATGACTTGTCTTACAGGCTCATTAGGAGTTCACACAGTTGGATTACACCTTATCTGTCACCGTCAGACAGAGAGAGCAGGGTTACTGAGCCAGCAGCCTCAATACAATCACATCCAGAATGTTTTTCTCCCCAGTCTCCTGTAATTGCATGATTCTCTTTTGCTTAATGAAATACTGCGCTACAACAACACAAAATAAATTAGAAATACTGTAGCGAGAGAAAGAAAATATTTCCAGTGTTTAGTTTGCTCTTGGTCCAAATAATTACAGTGCTGCTGATTCTCAGTTTTGAGTAATTAAGTTGCAGTTTTGCAGTTAAAGCAGACTCATGCAAAAGCAGTGGCTTGGTGTGTGGTCATATTGAAGCTCTTTAGAAAGCCTGGGCCGTTTCTGTGGTGTGATCTGTGCATTGTTCTAGTTGGTATCATTGGGTCGGATCCAGACTTTCAATTGTTGCACAACTTCTGTGGGTTTTAATCGGATTGAAGAATTTCTTTTGGCGTACTGTGAAGCTGATGCACAAGCATAAAGAAGAAATAGTTGAGATTCCCTTTTCCAATATCAGGGGCATCTAGTTATCTTAGTTAGTTAGTTAGTATCTTGTATCTACTTTAACTTTAGAATTTCTGTATTTTACTTGTAATGCTTCGGTTGGATAATAATTTATCCTCTTTTTAGATGCCTTTAAGAGGCATAGGTTCCCTTTACTCTTCCCATCTCCCTCACCTTCCCACTTCTTCACCTCTCTCCCAGATCTAGGTCTAGATTTACTAAACTGTGGAAAAGGTAAAGTGGAGATGTTGCCCATAGCAACCAATCAGATGCTCCCCAATAAAGAGAAAAAAACCAGTTCATTCTACACCCGACTTACGAACACAAAGTGCGATTTGCACTTGCATTCGTGCTGCAGATGTTACGCACGTTTTATCCTATGTTTTATAATCAGCACTTTTGTCTCACAGCGCTGAGATCATGAGTTCAATTCCCAGACTAGGCCTTATCTGTGTGGAGTTTGTATGTTCTCCCCGTATCTGCGTGGGTTTTCTCCAGGTGCTCCTGTTTCATGCCACATGCCAAAAATATACTGGTAAATTAACTGGCTGCAGACTAAATTAACCCTAGTGTGTGTGTGTGTGTGTGTACATATGAATATGTTAGGGACCATAGTATGCAGCTCCATTGGGTCAGGGACTGATGTGAATGTCTAATGTTCTCTGTAAAGCGATGCAGACAATTTATGGCACTATATAAATAAGTGAAAATAATAATGCTTTACAGCACTCAACTTCTGCAATTTTTCTTACTTACGATCGTTTATATTGTCTTTTGACTTTGTCTGGAAAATTGTACTTTCTTTGCTTTTCTAAAAATAAAAATGAATGACAATAAAAAAAAGAAAAAAAAGAAAAGAAATCCCAAATTACAATGCAATTCAGATGCCAATTGTGATCATTCACCGCGGACAGAAATGGCTATGAGACCTGGTAGCACTTATGTCCATCCCTGAAAAAAACTGCCCAACATCTTAACACCACACAGCACATACTCCTATGAATCATTTATTCCTGTTTTCTGGACATAAATATCACAAAATATGCCGCGTTATTGGGTATATGCTCAATCTCTACACACAACCACAACCATCACTCTCTCCCTTCATCTGCCCTTCTCTTGTTTTGTAGCTCAACTTTAAATTAGAGTTTAAAAGTAAAGCTGTTCAGTATGTGTGTGCAATAAGACATAAATAAATAAACACTATTTATAATAATAATCATCATCATTATTATTATTATTATTCAGTAAATATAACAGTATAAGCCAACTGTTTTGTTAGTTTACTGTTTTCAAAGTCTACATTTCATATGGAAATGAATCCTAAAATGAAGACTGAAGGCCTGTATTCAGAGTACTGGATGTATAACATATATGTTTGGTGTTTAGTGATTTTTACTACTGCGCATGTGTAGTCATTTTTTAATGTAATCTACGTATCTTTTTCTTACGTAGATGGCATAAATGCGGTCTGAAAGATTTTTGTCAAGTCTGTTATCTGTTCCGTGCTCCAGATTCTTTGTGGCGCCTTATAAATAAACAATTGTATTATTATTATTAGTAGAAGTAGTAGTAGTATTGTCATTAATAATAATAAATCCATATGTAGTTCACCTGAAACTGGGATTTTTATTACAATTCTGGTTATTTAACCTGTTCAAAGTTTCTGTGTGGGAAATTTGTATCTCATGTTTCAGCGCCATCTAGTGAAATATTAAAAAATGACTTTTAGAAACAGTAATAAAGGAATTATAGGACAGAAAATGGAAAGTTTTCCTTTTGTCTTAAAATTATAATAATAATAATAATAATTAATTGAAAATTCCCTTTTAGTCAACAATATTTTATTTATTTATATATATATATATATATATATATATATATATATATATATATATATATATATATATATATATATATATATATATATATATATATATATATATATATATATATATATATATATATATATATATATATATATATATATATATATATATATATATATATATATATATATATATATATATATATATATATATATATATATATATATATATATATATATATATATATATATATATATATATATATATATATATATATATATATAGCCTCAGTGATCCTCAATATAACAGTTCCTTCAAAGCAAGAGATTTGTCCATCTCAGAAAACGTCCAAAGCACCAGATTGCCAATATTCGTAACCACAGCTCCCAATCGCAAGAAAAAGCTGTTCTCAATCCAGCTTGAAAGGTATCTACAACAAAAGGAAAGTAGAGGGGCCCCGCATCTTCCCTAGTACTGACTAGCTTTAGGTTCCAGTCCTACCTACATGGATGCAAAGAAAAGAAAACCGGGGCGCTTCATAATGCAATAAGTTTAATTAATACAATACTATTGGCACTATATAGTGTACCAAAAGACTGCTTGAGAAATTAGTACATCACAGTTAAAGATAGCCGGTGTACATCACCACAAGTCAGATCAGAAACTTTGGTCTGTATAATGATTTTTCAAACTGTAAAGTGGTATGTAATATGATGGCACTATATAAGACCCTGTTAATATGGATAAAAGTAATAATAATAATAATAATAATAATTCTGTTAGTTTTGGATTTGTTTAGATTTGTATATTATCCCAGTTTGGTTCTGATAATTACTTGGTTTGATGTTCCTTTGCCTAATTTGAGGTTATTTATAGTCATACCATGCTCTTTTATGGTGTATAGTCTTTATCCTATAATCTTGCTTTAATGACTTGGTCCTGTTACATTTAGCCTGACAAAGAAGTCCCAACACCTGTGAAAGGAGCATCCCATATATTTACATGGTGGATTGATTTAGTATCTTAGCAAATGCAGCATCTGTGTCCAATTACTGAGATATATGGAAGACAATCTGACAAGAGCAGCAGTGAAAGAATGCAGCTCATTTACACAAGGTTAAGGGTTTTTTCTTCTTTTTTCTACCCTTGGTCTCTCCTATCAGGTTAAAATTTGGCAATTCCATTAAAATTCAGCTGTATATCTTGCTTCACATAATGACCGACATGGAACATAAATTTGAGCATTGCTCAGTTCTCAACCTTGACTTAACAATGATCTAGATATTATTATATCTCTGTGTTGTGAAAAAGGAAATATAATTCAACAGATATACTTGTCCGTGTTTTCCCATTTCCTTCTCGGAGATCCCGGATACAGATGACAGACTTCAGGGGCCTGATGGCGGGAATTTGTGTAATTAGGACCCGCCCCCAGTGGTAATCCAAGGATCACTGAGGAAGCAGGGGGTGGCGCCACAATGCGGCATATTGCATTAAGCCAAGCCATCTTGACATTCACAATGCAGGAAATCACATGTTTAACAGTTGAGTGGTGCTGGACTATGCATGGACTGTGGAACAGCTCCTGTAGATGGATCAGAATGAATTCTATGAATGCCAATGACATGACACAAGCTGCACTTCTGGGAGACAAATCACAGAGCCTCCAGGATGGCCATTGGGCTTCCTCAACACCAATATTCCAAGCAGCAGCTTGTTATACAAAACTCCAAACATTCCCAACAGCAGACCCTCCAACATGACCCATTCCATTAGGTACAAAATACTCCGCTCCTCAGTTTCCAACTGTCCATTACTATGTTCACCCCTTTTGTTGAAGAGACAAATAGTTTTTTAAATATCAGTTAATTAATTTTTCAGGTGAGTGACAGTTGGAAAGCTCAGGAGCGGATTCAATTGTACCTAATGGAATGGGTCATGATGGAGGGTCTCCGACAGTGAGGACAAATGTTCTATTGGTACCGTCACACACAATCAGGGCGTTTACATGCAACTGACAGCCATCTAGCAAGTAGCTGTTGCAAAGCAGCCTGAGAAGAGGAACTGCTATGACCTGGCTTAAAGTGAATTAGAGAAGATTTACTGAACTGCAGAAAAGGAGAAGTAGAGATGTTGCCCAGAGCAACCAATAAAATTGTAGCTCTCACTTTCCTGTTACATGCTAGAGAATGTCAGCTAGAATCTGATTGGTTGCTATGGGCATTTTACCTTTTCTGCAGTTTAATAAATCTAGGTTTTAAGGTCAAATATACACTGGACAAACAGCTACAGTATGGGAAAAATACACTGAAATAAAGAATTTTATTATGGGGCATATAGAATATAATCCACATAACGCCATATGTATGTTCTTACTATGGGACATAATTGGAGTAAAATTAAGGAGAATTAAAGGGGTTTATTCTGGGTCATATAGCCATTCTTCATTCCTCTTTAATTGGAGAATTTAAAAGTTAAGATAAAAAGTAAATAAATGCAATAATTCCATAGCAAGCACAGAAAAGAAAAGAAACTTAAATACTTTGACTTCTTTTAATGGTAATGTAATATAGAACCCCATATTTACAAACAATAATGGATATGGGATTGTGATAATGGCGGCTTGGCAATTAATTTCTTATTATTATCGTTTATTTATAAGGCACCACAAGGTGTCCGCACTGATCCCAATAGAAATGGAAGACATGGCAATCAGATTTACTGTGTCCTCTTTTGATTGGCCATCAGATAAAAATACAAAATAAAGATCTGATTGGTTGCTATGGATAACAGCAAATATTTTATACAGCTCTATAGTGGTGATGGGCCCTCTCTGTTCTCTGAACATTGACGTGGGCCCTATAGCAAGGTAGTGGGGCCTAAGTCTGGAGGGAGGGGAGTGTGCAGAATGTGTGCAGACCCTCCAACATGACCCATTCCATTAGGTACAATATAATCCGCTCCTGAGCTTCCAACTGTCACTCACCTGGTTTAAATGTTTGAACTGATGTTTTGAAAATTATTTGTCTCTTCAATAAAGGTGGTTACCATAGTAACTGACAGTTGGAAACTGAGGAGCAGAGAAGTTTGTACCTAATGGAATGGGTCATGTTGGAGGGTCTGTGTGGTTTAGCGGCGCTCAGCACTCAGTCTGCGAGGGCTGAACATTGTGTATAAATTCCCCTGCTCCTCAAGGCTCCATAGCAGCTCCGCCCCCTGGTATTTAGGCAATTGTCTGTTCTATACTATCAGTGTTGACATAGTTGTAAATACTGTTATATCTCCCAACATTTGCAATGCCGCAAACAGGACAAATAAGTCCCACCTGGTCTTGACCAAACTCCGCCTCTGGCCCCACACTAACTCCACCCTGCTGGTCAAACTTTGCTCTTATTGGCGCAGCCGCACCAAATAAAGTTAAAATAGTATTAGAAAAAAAAATTCCTGCCACCAGTCTGGTCCACTTATTGGGACAAACTGGAACGCGGGTGGGAAAGCGGGACAGTCACCTGAAATTGGGACTGTCCCGCTGGATTCGGGACAGTTGGGAGATAGGACTATGTGACTAGACGTTCCAGGCTGTATTTTAAAAATGAACGCGTCCTGTGTTTCATAAAACCCCATCAAAACAGTGGGAGATTTACAAGTGATTCACAGCTCTGTATCCAGACGCACGAGTGAGGTTGTGTATGAACATAATAAAGATATGTTCCCAGATTCGTTATCTTCCACAGTAATCCAAAAGGAGCACTGTTATGGATAATGGCGATTATGGTTATTGATTGTTTATTGATTTTCATTTTTAAGTACTTGGGCCGTATTCAGAGATCCGTTTTCACGTGGAGTTGCGTGCGTATTTTTAGATACGTTTTAACTGCGCATGCGTAGTAACTTTATTTACGTAAGTTGCGTTGAATATACGCACGTAAGTGTAAGTGTCATGTGAATAGCACTTGGGGACATACGTATGGATGGGCGGGGTTGAAAGATGTACTTGGGTGGGTGGGGGGAGACATTGAAATGAACGTTTGAGGGCGCGGCAATACTAAATTGCATGCACGGAAGACATACACGCACGTAAGTACACACTTCAAGATCAGAGGGGTCTATGGAGGTGTAAGTCTACGCTTGCAGGGAGGGGAGTGTCCTGGGTGTTGGTGGGTGTTGCCTTGCTACATGCGTGCGTATAATTGCGTACTTTTAAAAAATGGATCTCTGAATGCAGCCCCTTGTGTCCAGAAATCCAGAGGTCATCCTGAAAGAGAGATGATTAGTGGTGAGATGCAGAATGTCACAATAAGTTGCATGGATTTTATTGATGAGAAGGGTCAAGCGTGATTTTTCTCCTGCTGGTCACCAGTCAGCGCCTCTCTGGAATGTGTTCTTGGAGTTCAGGGAGATACAGAATCAGGTCTCAGATTGATGATGTTAACCAGCAGACCTTAGCGTTTCCTCTCCATCACCAGGCGCCTGTAACAGCTCACTTCCCCAGTGGGTCGGCTGTGAGCAGGACACACAGACAAAATCTCTGTTATTAATTGATGACTTTGTCTGATGAAGAAGATTGTAAGATGGAGGCAGCTTTCATTGCCATTTTCAGTCCAGAAGGTCTCTAATTGGGCAGCTTGCGGGTCATCAGTATGTCAGAAAGATTGTTTACCTGCATAACATGTGCAGAAAAGAACCGTACAAGGTCCACGGGCCAGATGTTGCTTTGGTTGCTTTAGTGCAGGGATCCTCAAACTTTTTAAACAGGGGGCCAGTTCACTGTCCCTCAGACCAATGGAGGGCCGGACTATAGTAAAAACAAAAACTATGAACAAATTCCTATGCACACTGCATATATCTTATTTTGAAGTGAAGAAACAAAACAGGAACAAATACAATATTTAAAATGAAGCAAAGTTAAATCAACAAATTTACCAGTATTTCAATGGGAACTCCCCATCATGTGTCCTGTCCCCACAGCATCCCCCATCATGTATCCTGTTCCCCCAGCATCCCCCCATCATGTGTCCAGTCCCCCAGCATCCCCCCATCATGTGTCCAGTCCCCCAGCATCCCCCCATCATGTGTCCAGTCCCCCAGCATCCCCCCATCATGTGTCCAGTCCCCCAGCATCCCCCCATCATGTGTCCAGTCCCCCAGCATCCCCCCATCATGTGTCCAGTCCCCCAGCATCCCCCCATCATGTGTCCAGTCCCCCAGCATCCCCCCATCATGTGTCCAGTCCC
>WWET01001751.1:16624-49490 GCA_011038615.1 Limnodynastes dumerilii | reverse complement strand
AACGCCGGGCAACATCTGCCCGGTGCATGCGCAGATCGGCTGAAAAGCGACGGCAGGCGTACCTCTGGATCAGGCCCTTTATGTGTATTGCCTTTATACAGAAGCAACTGTCTCATTTGTATAGCATTAGACACCTGCACCGTAAAACAATCATTCAATAAATTATATCAGCTACATCTTGTACGCACAGAACGCATGGTAATATGACACTTTGCAGAATTCCCTGCAGTATCTGCCCTGATAAATCACATTAATTGTGTCAAGAGTGGAATCAAATAAGCCATTTTCACATTCTTTCTCTCTGAAACTTTTAGCAGTTCTATAGCAATTCTCACATTCCAATGAGTCCACTTATTACAGTCTGAGACACTGATTCACACCTAAGAAGCTACTATTTCTTCGGTGTGTATATTAAAATTTTGCACTACTGTGCATGCCTACGAGTGTAGTTATGTAGTCCACGTAGGACTTAATAACGAAGATACGCTATCTGCGGTCTTTAAAATATGCACGTAGTTCAGGGTTGCTGACTTTTAAAAGCTTACCTCCTGGAGATCCCGGAGGGAAGCCCAAGGATGCATGTATGGGCGGGGCTTAATTATGCGATTTTTGCAAATCGCGTCACTAAGCCCCGCCTCTGGCTACCAATTACCCCCTTTTTTAGCTTTAATAGGGGTGGGTGCAGTGCTTGGTGATGCAAATTACATCATCAAGTCCCTCCCTGCCCCTACTAACAGTAGGTGTTGTCAGGCAGGGGGGGCAGGACTTGAGTTTGCATGAAACCATGGGCCTCAAGCCCTCAGCGGGAGATTTGCCGGCTCTCCCGGGATATGTTCGGGAGTCTCCTGGATATTCCGGGAGTGTCGGCAACCCTGGCGTAGTTTAGAAAGTAAAAGGAGGCGTGTCAGCACAGACCCTCCGGGGGAACTTAGAAGAGGGGTGTGGGGGGAGGCATTTAGAGTTGGTAGGGAGAGAGGGCATAGCAATGTCCATGCGTATTTTCCCTCCTTAGGTTAGATAAGGTAATATGTAATAAGTAATATGTCTATCAAATAACAAGACTGATTAAATAACTCACTGTTATTTATTGGTATTACAAATGTGATGCTTGTCCCCTTCAATATACTCCCCATTTGCAGTAATACATCGCTGTTGTTTTCCACTGGTGGAAGGCATGAAGCACACTGCAGACGCTGAGGTGGACTGGAAGGAGGAAGTGGGGGTGGTGCATAGCTGCAGCAGCCAATGAGGGAGTAGCACAATGATCTCAGCTACGCCCTGATTGGTCAACCTGTCAGGCAGGCACTGTGGAAATCTTTGAGAATCTCTCTGTGGAGCAGCAGGAGATTCATCAGCTGATAGTGTTACTGCGTTCACCCTCTCCTCTCGCTCTGGGCAGCAGCACCGCTTGCACCACCCTAGTTATGGCCCTGGTGTCCTGGGCAGGACAAAGAGGAGGCCTGGGGTTATCCCGGGCCCCCTCTCTGTCCAGGTCCAGGTCCCGGACACTAGGCCCGGCTGTCCTCCCCCCATGGCGGCCCTGCCTCCTGGAACCCATTCTGCCATGTGTTCAAGGTCACTACGTATACCGTTATAACGGCTTCTGACTGCTTTGTTTACTAGGTGGAATCACAGTCTCGTTATTTTATATGGCACTATCATGGCACATATGATTGCGCACTTACGGATCACACACTTAAGCGTGAATCCGTCCATAAAAGTGTCCCAATAATATTATTCAATTGAAGCTATATTTATATAAATTTGCATGTGACCAATATCCTATAAAGAGCTAAAATGGACACTTCTTATTTTTGAAGCCGAGCTGTGATATAAATATTTGATCAGACACATATTGTATTTTTAATGACTTTCCAGGCTCACCACTGAATAGCACTTTCTGCTAACTAGCACATCTAAGCTTTTAACAGTTTTTTTTTTACCAGTTGTTAAAATTACAAATATTATAAATATTTTAAAATAAAGGGTGAGAAGACAATGCAGAGACATGTCCCCCTCCGCACTCACACCAGTACAGTTATTCCTTATATATTATATGTATAGGATAAAGCACTCAATACTGTAAATTATGGGGGTATTCAAAGTCACCAGAGAGTTCTGGGACCATATATAATCTGCAAGCGGAGCACTTTTTTTTATATACACTGCAGAAATTCAAGGTGACTTACAGTATAATATCCTCGGTGAGTTACAGGAGGAAGGACATTGTTTCTTATGACACACAGAAGCGTTTGATCATAGGGTCTGTTTTACAATGTGTTACGTACATCTGTTCATACAGCATTGTGTAGCATATGGCTGGGTGCCTTCACACAGAGCATGACCAGAACAGTGCAATTATTGGATTTGAGACCTGAACCCAACTCATTGCTATGGCGACATGCAATCTGAGAGGTGTCACGATGTGGTTTGCTGGTCTGATGTTCTGAAAGTAAACACTGAAATGCCGTCTATCAGAGTCATTACCGCGACACCTGTCTGACCGAATATTGTAGTGCCAACATATTCATTTGGCTAATTTCTGTTTATTTCTATAACCCTGACCCTAATTCCTAATCTTAATCTTAATCCTAACCCTAACCTTAATCCTAACCCTAACCTTAATCCTAATCCCTAACTTTAATCCTAACCCTAACCTTAATCCTAACCCTAAATTTAAATTTAATTCTTAATCCCTAAACTCTAATCCTTATCCTAATCATAATGCTTACCCTAATCCTAACCCTAGCCCCAACCTGATCCCTAATTGCTAACGCTAAACCCTAAGAAGCAGAGAAGAGTGCAGCACACAAGTAAAGCAGACAGAGTGCAGAGCATGGGACAGCAGACAGAGCGCAGAGCACGGGTACAGCAGACAGAGCACAGAGCACGGGGACAGCAGACAGAGCACAGAGCACGGGCACAGCAGACAGAGTGCAGAGCACGGGTAAACCAGACAGAGCGCAGAGCACGGGTGCAGCAGACAAAGCGCAGAGCATGGGTATAGCAGACAGAGCGCAGACCACAGGTACAGCAGACAGAGCACAGAGCATGGGTACAGCAGACAGAGCGCAGAGCACGGGTGCAGCAGACAGAGAGCAGAGCACAGGTACAGCAGAGCGCAGAGCACGGGTACAGCAGAGTGCAGAGCATGGGTACAGCAGACAGAGTGCAGAGCACAGGTACAGCAGAGCGCAGAGCACGGGTACACCAGACAGAGCACAGAGCATGGGTACAGCCGACAGAGCACAGAGCACGGGTACAGCAGACAGAGCGTAGAGCACGGGTACAGCAGACAGAGCGTAGAGCACGGGTACGGCAGACAGAGCGCAGAGCACGGGTACAGCAGAGCGCGGGTACGGCAGACAGAGCGCAGAGCACAGGTACAGCAGAGAAAGTTTCACATTTTGTGCGAAATCTATTTTTTCTAAATTGGAATTGTGTCTAAACAATCCAGGGGACATTCTGCTTCTGCTTTTGGGTTTATCATGCTCAAAATAGTCTCTGCTGGAACAGCCACAACTTCCTGTTACATAGCGGGAAGGGGTGGACAGTAAGGGCGTGTTCCCTCAAGTGAGCCCAATCCAGGGCTTCCCTCCGGGAGATCCCAGAAGGAAGCCATAGATGCCTGCAATTTCCGGTATTCTCAATTTTCAAATGCGACGGTGGTGCGGCTTCTGAAGCTGTGAAGATTTGTATTTTGCGAAAAGGTAAGCCTTCCAATTAACCCTAACCCTTAACCCTTCCCTAACCCTAACTCTTTGTTTCCTGCAATCTAACCCTTGCCTTCCCCTTCAGCCCTAACCCCAACCCTCCATTCCCTGCAGCCTAACCCTCCATTTCCTGCAGCCTAACCCTAACCCTCCCCTCCCTGCAGCCTAACCCTAGCCTTCCCCCAGTTGCAGGCCCCACATAGAATGGAGGATTTCCAAAATAGAGACATCTGAAAGTAAGGCATACTCACCCATTCCTTTTTTGAAAATGCCGCCACATGGATCGGGTCAGGCTGCAGGGAAGGTTAGGGTCAGGCTGCAGGGAAGGGAGACTTAGGGTCAGGCTGCGGCAGGCTCCATTTCCTGAAGCCTAACCCTAGGCTTCCCCTTCATCCCTAACCCTCCATTCCCTGCAGCCTAACCCAAACCCTCCATGCTCCGCAGGCTAATCTTAACCCTCTATTCCCCGCAGCCTAACCCAAACCCTCCATGCCCCGCAGCCTAACCCTAACCTTCCGTTTAAGTCCTAAACCTAACGTCAGCCCAGCTGCTGCCGCCGTAGTGTAGGCCCTAACCCTAACTGCAGTGCTGCAGCTGATTCGCTATTGGGAGCGAGTAGAAATTGGTAACCTTTTCCTAATAGCAATTTTCTCATTGATGACCTTTTTGAACATGATACAGCCATCGCTCGAGTCGGCAACCGCAACCGCTCCCATTCTGCATATGCCCAGTGCTAATAAATGCTGCGCTTACACCTAAAAAACAGGTGTGATAATGGCAGCTGTGGATCAACCCCCATAGGTGTCCATACAGCCTATACTAAGATCTGTGGTCTGCGCTACTCAGACCGGCGTTTGTCGAAAGCAGACCCTGAGCCAGAACTTATTACCGTGTTAAAAGCAATGTTCGTCTCTTTTCATTTTGTTCTCGGGTTTGTCAATCACTGCATTAAAGCAGACAGTGTAATTATCCATAGTTTCCACTAGGTGGAGCTTTATGACTAACTTTTCTTTTATTTGCTAAATCATTTTATCTTGTTGCATAAAAAGTGCATTAAACATTGTTTCACTGATTTAATGTTAATTGCCCAAATTCTTGTCAACAGTTTCTTTCATTCATTTAATTGGGATCACAAACTCGTAACAAATTAACAATAGATAAAATCAATGGTTAGGAAAAAAAAGGTTGAGGTCCAAACACAATACCGGATTGTAGGAATGCAACTTCTTCACATTAGTTTATTTAAGAAGAATCTGCTAAAATAAACTCAAACTATTCTAAAATGTAAACATTATTGCAAGAGGGGAGGGGCCTGGGGTAAAGTCTCCTTGGGACCAGATTTACTAAGCTGCGGGTTGTTGCCTATAGCAACCAATCAGATTCTAGATCTCACTTTCTTTTAACATACTAGAGAATGTCAGCTAAAATCTGATTGGTTGCTATGGGCAACATCTCCACTTTTTCAAACCCGCAGTTTAGTAAATCTGGCCCCAGGTGTAGTTTGGCAGTCAGAACAGCTCTTTTGCCAGCCATTTTCAAACTGGATCCAAAATCGATTGCTCCTTCCCCGCCGAGGACAAGGAATCAAAAATCCTCAGAACGATTCCCTTACATTACCCTAACTCTCTCTTCCTTGCAGCCTGACCCTAAGACTCCCCTCCCTACAGTCTAACCTTAAGACTCCCCTCCCCATAGCCTAACACTAAGACTTTCCTTAACCGCAGCCTTACCTTAAGACTCTCCTCCCCACAGCCTAACCCTGAGACTACCCTCCCAGCGTTGATCATTTGCACACTCATGGAATGGAACTTGAAATGGACATGCACTGATAGCCTGTAGTTGATTTGTTGCTGCTGCGGCTGATTGCGATAAATTGTGAATGGTGTAGTTGCTGGCTAGTTGTTTATAAACAGCGCTAAGCACTGGTAACAAAACCGAGGCTCCTAAGATAGGTTTCCCCCACTGGGACTCACACAGGGTCCCAATGGAGTAAACCTATATTAAGACGTCCAATCCGTCCTCACCTAAAATGGTCTGATCGCCCATTCTGTGTTATTAAAATACTAAACCCTTCCTCGTTGTGCTGGCACTCGTCTCGCTAACAAAAATCCGCATTTTAAGAAAAAACACATCTCTCGATCACATGGATCTAGATACAAGTGTAGCTATCATAGCGCCCATAAGCACGGAGGCCAGAAGTTAGCGTTTTACGATCCTAACAATCATAAAACCGAAAGTCTGCTTGATTTTACTTACATCTGCATGCATTGTGATGGTTTAACAAAGATTCGTACGCATGCAAGCCCCATCCCCTTCCTAGCAACCCTACTTTACCTAGTGTTGCTTGGGACTCTCCGGAACTTGATGATGCAATTTTTTGTCATCAAGCCTTGTCCCCACCCTAGAAATACGCTCAAAACTGTCATTGGATGTCCGGGGGCGGAGCTTTGAGGCACTATTTATATAAATCACGTCAGTAAGCCCCGCCCCCGTTAAGGCATCTACATCCTCCCTCTGGAAACTCCCGGAGGAAAGCGATGGAAAGGAGACGAAAAAAGCTGATAATAAAGAATTTTTATTATTTGATCTTTGTTTGGCTGTCATGATGCAAGTCATCCTCATTGCGTGCCAGCATTTCAACCAACACTGTCATTTCCACCAGCAAGAGATGTGACACCGCTGCAGGGCTGCTCTTATACTCCCCCTGTTCAAATTATACCACCTTCCAATAGATAATAATTTAGCTCCTATGTTAAATGGTTTGTAAAGTGTCATTTAGACCTTGTATCCTGACTTCCCAGTGGTTGAAGAGGGTAAACTGGCAGTGGTCAAAGGTTTAGCACCTGCATCAAACATTATACTGGGAAATGATTATGTTATAGGATGATGACTAGTGATGGAACCCTAACATTACAACAGTGGATCCTGCCATGATTTTCGTAGTTGACTTTTAGTTTATATACCATTGATGTTATCATGAAATGGTCCTTTCTATAGTATGTGTGACACTTAGGGCTTGATTAAGAGGTGAATATGTACCTGATGGGTATAGTTAGCCGCTCCGATAATTTGTCTTCCGACAGATCACTTTGAGACAATGAAGCGCAGACTGACATCAGTTTTACGAACTACGAAGAGTCCAACATTGAGGGGTAAGTATTCTTCATCTTAACCCTAACCATTCCCTGCCTGCAACCTAACCTTAACCCTCCCCTAACCTTCACTAATCTAACCCTAAACATCCTTATCCTGCAACCTAGTCCTAACCCTCCACTATCCACAGACTAATCCTATCCATCCCTGTCCTGCAGTCTAACCTTAACCCTCCCCCTCTCCGCAGCCTAACCATTCCCTGCCTGCAACCTAACCTTAACCCTCCCCAACCTTAACTAATCTAACCCTAAACATCTTCATCCTGCAACGTAATCCTAACCCTCCACTATCCACAGACTAATTCTAACCATCCCTGTCCTGCAGTCTAACCTTAACCCTCCCCCTCTCCGCAGCCTAACCCTAACCATTCCCTGCCTGCACCCTAACCTTAACCCTCCCCCTCTCCACAGCCTAACCCTAACCATTCTCTGCCTGCAACCTAACCTTAACCCTCCCCCTCTCCGCAGCCACACCCTAAACATTCCCTCTGCTTGCAACCTAACCTTAACCTTCCCCCCTCTCCGCAGTCTAACCCTAACCATTCCCTGCCTGCAACCTAACCTTAACCCCCTCCTCTCCGCAGCCACACCCTAACCATGAACAGGTACCTTCTTGAAATAACAACATTCGACTTATTCGACAATTTAGAAATATTCCTTATTTAAGAGCCTTTGGCATTGAAACAGCAGAGATTAAGCTCTCAGCTGTATCAACAGCAAAAATTAAGTTGCCAAAGCGGCAACTAAATCCTATGCCTAAATCTCGAATGGCCGCAGACCTAGTCTTAAAGTTAAGGTAGGAATCTAGACACGTAAGTTTCCAGGTTTCCTGCCAACAGCGGGGAGTGCAGGGGACATGTACTCCCCACTACGGAAACGTAACTACGGACCCTCGCACACACGTAAAGTGTGCGGGGGGTCAGGATCTAGGCCACTGTTCAGTATTATTATAGCGTTCTACCCCTACAAATCCGCGGCATATATGGTGTAATAGCTGCATTAGGGAAACCTCCAGGTTGTCAATACCTTTGAGTTCCATCTGTTTATATTAAGGGGATCAGAGACCAGAATTTGGAATCAAAACATTATTCTAATATTAAACAAATAGCAAGCAAAAGAGATACCACAGTGCTAAGCCTAATTACTGGCTATGACATGAATATATTCACCAATTTGGAAAATAATATAAAATTACAGAGCAGTGGTAAAATGCAATATTTAATACAAATAACCATAAAACAAAAACAGTTAGACCATATAAAAGTGCACAGCTGTGATATGGCAGTGAGGCTAAGAGAGCATACATATAATATATAAATGGCTGTATAGTCCACTGAAGATATGAGGCAAGTAGTAAGATTGCAAGACAATAGGGGGTAACAGGCTATGGCAGTGTCCGATGAAATGAGGCTAGCTGTCACAGTGCCACATTGGTGGTTAGAGAAATCCTTCTCCCAGCTGTATCAATTGGGGGATATGCGTCCGTGTGACAGGCTATAGCAAAGCCTGTTAAAGTACTCGCAGCCGTCAAATTACCACTTGTGGGACCCTAATAGATGTATAATATAGGATTCCCGACAGTGTCTCTCCAAATGCCTCTCCCCGTGAATGGTATGAAAGAAGCCAATACTACTCGCAGTGCAACCTTGATGACGGTGTTCACCACAATTGTCTTTTAATATTAAGCAGTAATATTCTTCAGGGACTGGCTGCCATTTTAATGGAGAAAATGCCAAGGGAACAATATGGAGGGAAAATACCCTCTGCCAGTGACAAAACTAACATTGTACAGATCTTTAGGGGCCTGATTCAGACTTAAGAAGGAGTTTCAAATTAAGGGCTGTATTCGGAGCAAGTTACACCCACCAAAATCCCAGTCACTCCCCTTGCTTTCTCCGTGCGGACGTAGACTTAGACCTGCATTGACTTGCCCTAACTAAGTGCACTCACTTCCGACCTTATGTGTCTTAGGTGCATATATTTGCGGCCCTGTAACTGTAAGCACGCCCACTTTCCATCATCTATATGCGTCCCCCTGCCCATTTCTATGCTAATCCTTCGGTGCGTATATTTCCGTCGAACTTAGGTGCGGGTTTTACCACAACTTATTCACAAGTCCGTCCCTTAGGCATTCCCGCGCTTTTCCTCCACGTTGACGACGTTTAAAAGTTACTACGCATGCGCAGTCGATCCGATCATAAAAATATGCACGAAACGGGTCTCTGAATATGGCCCTAAGAGAGGAAAGTTACACCTGGGCAAAACCATGTTGATTTCAGGGGGAGTCAAAGTAATTGTATTCTTTGCATGCACAGATTTAACTTTAAATTGCTTACTGCACACAGATACTGACCAGCTTTAATCACACTGTTATTTAGACTTGGGCTGGGAAATGCCACCTCTCAGCTCTAATACTAATACTGTTTGCAACAGATGAAATATGACTCCCCTGCAATCAACATGGTTTAGCCCAGGAGTAACTTTCCTCTACTAATTTGAAGCTCCTTCTTAAGTCTGAATCAGGCCCAAGGTGCTTAGCAGGGAACACACTGGGACATTTCAGCAGACAGTCTTTCCAATCACCCAGTCATAAGACCGTCTCACCAGATATCTTACGAGTGTGTACTGTCCACAGATCTTCTAATAGACACAGGACACACTTGCAAAAAGCTAAAGATATCTTTCCATGGTTGATCTGGCATAATAATGTGGGCACACACTGGGGCTTTTTCAACAGATAATCTTTCCATGCACGCAATTCAAAGACCGCTTCAGCAGATATCTGACCAGTGTGTACTGTCCAGAGATGCTCAAAAATCTTTTAAAACAGTCTGTGATCTTTAGATTAGATTTTTTGGAGCTCCTAATATGCCAGATCGATGGAAAGAGATCTTTTGCTTTTTACAAGTGTGTCTTGTGTCTATTAGGAGATCTTTGGACTGTACACACTGGTAAGATATCTGGTGAAACGGTCTTTTCATTGTGTGATTGGAAAGATTATCTTTGTGTACCCTGCCTTACAATGGATAGACACAAATCTCATAAATCTGTGCAATAGCTTTTTCCTTAAGGGAAATTTTATTATTAGTCCTCAAACCAATATCAGATTGCATGTAATGAAAATATTCCCTTCAAAATATTCTTTTCAGTCAAAATTCTCCTCCAAAGTAATAGAATTATTTTCCAATTATCATACATGAAAAACAAGAAAAGGGGAAAAAGGTATTTGTGCAAAATGTTAAACTATTTCTCGGCCAACGCACATTATACGACACACTCACAATTTCTGGTCTTTCGTCCGTAGTTACGCTGTTGATCGTAGGCTCGTAAGTACGTTCAGAGTTTCTGGCGGTAACATCTGCTGCACAGAAGATGCAAAACAGCGTTTTTACGACTCCAGCTACCGTAAATACGCTAGCGGTCGTAGCTCTGGATCTGGCCCTATAAACCTAAGTATCAATAACAATTTGTGATAACACAATAACACAAAAGATAGAATAACCTAAAGTCCTTTATATATAAGACAAACTATTAAGTCAAGCTGTCTTTCAGATTTAACAAATTAACAAATGAGTATATACAGTGCTTTTTTTTGTCATAGAACGCACTGGAGTTCCGGCACCTTTTTTTGACGGATTTTCCAAGTTTTAAAAGTTTTCGGCAGCAAAATCATTAAAACGGTGCATGCGGCTGCTTGTGTGTTGAGTCCGATGCATGCGTACTTCGTCCGCGCTGGTTGCGATGGCGCTGCTCGGCTTGTGGCGCTGCTCAGCTTGTTATTGGTCGTGTGGTCGCGCGTGAGTTGATGTGAGTTACGGCACCTTTTTTCTTACCAAAAAAGCACTGTGTATATATAAATGTATATGAATTAGGCTACATTGGCTTTCACACTTTACTGGACTGTCTTAATTGCTAATAGCTGCTGAGTAATAGGATATGTTGCATTTCATGCCTCGATGTCAGTTTTCATTTTGGAGACTATAGTATTATTCACCTGATAATTTATCATGTGGCTATCTGGTTAACACGATTAACTCCAACTTTTCTATAAGCTAGTGGATTCCACGTTTTATGGTGAGCAGCATCTTTACACACTCACACTGAGCAACTCTGAAAACTAGTAAGGCCTGCGTGTCATATTGGCCCGTGTTCAGAGTAACGGACGTATAACATATACGTCCGGTGTTTAGCGATTTTTACTACTGCGCATGCGTAGTCATTTTTTATGTAATCTACGTATAACTTTTTCTTATGTAGATTGCGTAAATGCGGCCTGAAAGACCGCATTTACGCAATCTACGTAAGAAAAAGATATGCAGATTACGTAAAAAAAATGACTACGCATGCGCAGTAGTAAAAATCGTTAAACACCGGATGTATATGTTATACGTCCGGTACTCTGAATATGGGCCATTATGTATAAAAGCAGTGAAAACCAGAATGTGGTTTGCTACTGCGACGATCTGATTTTAGACAGATCATTTCTTGGCAATGCAACGGAAATAGTGCCTCTTTTCTATCAGTTCTAGAGCAGAAAGCGTGCGATGAGGACTCAAATGCTCTAACGACGACACGTAGTATTTTTTCCTAACCCTTACCCTAACCATCATCCTAACCCTCTCCTTCTAGCAGCCTAACCTTAACCTTCCACACTCTCTGGAGTCTAACCCTAGCCTTTCCCTTCTTTTAGCTGTCTCCTCTCCACAGCCTAACCCTAATCTTCCCTTCTAGCAGCCTTACCTTAACCCTCCATATCCTGCAGCCTAACCCTATCCTTCCCATTCTTTTATCCTTTCCCCTGCCAAGCCCTACCCTTCCTCTTCTAGCAGCCTAAGCCCACCAGGGACAGTACCATTCACTATTGGGAACGTGTACATTTGTGGAAATAGAGACTTTCGACAAAGTACCCTGTTCCCAAAAGAAATATTCCTTATTTCTACAAATTCAGCACTAATATAGCCGTGATTCAGCTGTCAGCCCTGTTAGTGTTGAAAATCTGATCATCCCATCAGCAATTGCATCCCTGACAGGGGGCAGTGTGTTGTGCCCTTGCGAATTCAACGCGACCCTGATGTGAAACATCGCTCACTTTGGTAACCACTGCTATATGTGTACCTAGAATATCTGTGCAGGTACTTATTACAAATATAGCTTATAACATTCAGTAACAATGGCTAAACTGAGAAGATGGAATTGGCCATCAAAACATCTTTCATATCCAATGTCAGTGTTATCAAACGTCCTTTCACATATCAGGATTGGGTGGTAGCTATAATCTTGTCTTTATACCACCACCAAGTAAAATGCTGTATATTTAGGTAGACAAACAAAAAAATCCCAAACAACAAACAGTCAATATGTTGAGCAAATCCCGAACAATGCACCGATTAGTGCCAAGCAGAGAATAGAACCTTTTTGTCTTTTAGAATGGAGATCTCGTTCGGAGGAGTCGAGCAGTCTTTCCAATTTTGTGGCTTCTTAATGTGCAGAAGATAATGAGTATATTTAAAATGACAGTTCTTGGCTGATTTTCTAAAGTAGTGACTTGTCTTAAAGCAGTAGATCACAGTGAGAGGGAAAATTAGAGAGACATGATAGATGCTCAGAGACATCTGAAAGTGTACATTTTGTGGAGCAGCGAAAAATAAACCCTATTTCCAAGTAAAATTTTCCTTGTTTTGAGCAGTAAAATACAGGTCTTTCTTGTTTGCAATCAACATATGAATGCCTTAGATTTGCATCCATTTTCCTGCTCATAGGTGAACTAAAAATCTTCTGTAGAAACCAAAAGAGACATTTTCTTCAGCAGCAACCGAACTATTTATTTTTGAATGTTGCCCCAAATGTCAGTGCAAAATTCTACTGGGGCGCCAAATAAGTCATTATTTTTAGGACACTGGTAATCGCTGTTATTGTTTTGGTCCCTAGATGTTATTGTTCTGAGATACCAAACATTAGTGTTTGTTCTGGAATTAATGATATCAGTGTTCCATTGTTCTGGGTTCCATGATGTCAGTATTCCTTTGTTGTGAGATCGATGATGTCACTGTTCTATTGTTCTGAGTTCCGTGATGACACTGTTACATTGTTCTGGATTCCATGTTGTTAATGTTCCATTGTTCTGGGTTCCCTGATGACAGTGTTATATTGTTCGTTGGATCCATGATGTCAGTCATTAATTGTTCTAGGTTTCATGATGTTAGAGTTCCATTGGTCCAGGATCCATGATGTCAGTGTTCTATTGTTCTAAGATCCATAAAGTTGATGTTCCATTTTCAGTTCCATGACATCAGTGCTTAATTTTTCATGATGTCAGTGTTCCTTTTCTCTGGGATCCAAGATGTATTTTTCTGGGATTCATGATGTCATTGTTCTGAGACCTATGATGTCAGTGTTCCATTGTCCCGGCATCCATGATATCAATGATTCTTTGTTCTTAGATCCATGATTTTAGTGTTCCATTGTTCTGGGATTTATAATGTCTGTGTTCTATTTTTCTAGGTTTCATGATTTCAATGTTCTGTTGACCTGGGTTCCATGGTGTCAGTGTTTCAATGTTGTGGGATACATAATTTCAGTTTACATTGTTCTGTGTTCCATAATGTCAATGGGCCTGATCCAGAACTACGCTTCGAAGCGATTTTACGCGTGGCAGAGACGTAAAATCGCAGTTTAGTACGCACTGCGCATGCGCACCATAGAAAATACGCACATTCACATGGCGTAATTGTGAACGTATGGGACATTCACGTATTTGTCACGTAAATACTTACGTGTGGGTGTGCCAATTTTACGTGAGTCAACAATACGTTCGATTTACGTGAAGTAGGTGGAGGTTTGTATTTAAAGTGTACAGTATGGGCGTGCTAAGCGCCGTACGTTCACGTAGTCTATACGTCCGTTAGCGGACGTACGCTTTTACATGTGAAAAAGTTAAGGTAGGGTTTAAGTAGCGTATTTTGACAAAATACGTCTGTGCAAGGGGTGTGCCGAGGGGAGTGTAGCGAACTTACGTGCACGAAAATATGCTCCGCGAATAAATGTACGGCACATGTAGTTCTGGATCTACCCCAGTGTTCTATTGTTCTGGATCATGCCCAATGTTCTATTGTTCTGGGTGCCATAATGCCAGTGTTCCATTGTTCTAGGTTTCATGACTGTGCTGGTCCATTATTTTTGGAACAAAGATGTCAGAGTTCTACTATTCTAGGTTCCAAGATTGAAATGTTCTGTTGTTCTGCATTCCATGATGCCAGTGTTCCTTTCTAAGTTAAGGATCCATAAAAGCATGGTTCCATTGTTCGGAACTGGCTGGGAGAGAAGCCGTGACCCACACCCACCTTTAATATACCTTTCACCAGCCATTTATTATCTGGTTACAGGCACAAAATTCTATAATGCTACAGCCAAAACCAAACTGATGGCTGTATCATTGCCAAAAGAGTTTTAACTGTGAAAAAAAAGTCTGCAGGATTAATGTTAATGTTATGCTTTCAGCGTTCTACATTTGATATGGTTTACCTTCATAATGACAATCATAAAAAACAAAAACAAATTATATAAAATATATAAATTCCATCTTTGTCCTTTTTCCCTTCTCTCCTGCTCTTGGCTTTTTTAATCTATTCTCAGCCCCTGCGTCTCCCAGCTCTCTCCTTACATTTTAAAGCCAAACAAATGAAGTGTCGACATTACAATATATAACAGTATATATTTGACAGTTATCGCATTAACGACCATGTCAGATAAAAGAATGCAGATCATTTAACCCTGTCAGCATTTAAGTTCCAACAAGTGAACACTCAACATAACCACCATTCTATACTAAATTCACATCATCCCTTCTTAAAACATAATCTACCTCCCCACATAACAGTAATCACCCCACTGAGACAGTTACCTATCATTGAAAGCTATGAGTTGACACCATAGCTTTCAATGATAGGTAACTGTCTCAGTGTGATGATAAGAGGTAGAAGAAGCTCAGAGAGGAAGGGAAATCAGAGAAGAAGGGTGCATAGGAATGGAGGTAGAGAATGGACACCCATACAGAAATGGCAGGAGATCTGATGATTGGGATTGATGTTAGGCTATTAAGGAATGTGATTTACTCTCATGTCTTAAAGGGCCTCTCAGCAGATAGTCAATTTAAAAGACTTAGGGAAATCTAGGGAAAGAGCGCTTTGTTAGTTTTGGGGAAAGATCCTTAAAGACTAGGGGCCAGATTTACTAAGCTGCGGGTTTGGAAAAGTGGAGATGTTGCCTATAGCAACCAATCAGATTCTAGCTCTCGCTATCTTTTTACATACTAGTGAATGTAAGCTAAAATCTGATTGGTTGATATGGGCAATATCTCCACTTTTCCAAACACACAGTTTAGTAAATCTGGCTCATGATTAGCTTCTGGTAATAGCAGTTTTCCATCAACATTACCCATGTCAGTTGTGGTTAATTGCACCTGTGTTGAGAAGTTAATTCATTTGTCTACTTTTTTTTTCCTGAGGTGCTAATGCCCATTTTTTTGCAGCTTGATTACAAATACTACAATTCTGTGTGTAAACGGACAGTTATAATTAATACGCACATAACAATGTAAGTCCAAATCATTTGTAACATCCTCGCGTGGGCTTTTAGCGGAAAAACATTCATCGTATAACTAACAAAATAGAAAAAGGGACCCAAAGAGTCTTCCACTCTGGGTGCAATCCAAAAAAGTCTGGATATTAATTACATTTATTAAACAAAAAAAGCAGCAACACAGGGAAGCAGGGGTCCATCTGCCAGCTCTGCAGACTGATCTCCTTGGAGACGCGAGAGGAATGGTAGTTAATGTTACGTGGCAGAGCTCAGCAGATGGACTTGGTTTTCTGGTGGGAGAGATTTGGTGGCGGTCCAGCAACTTTGTTCCTTCCCTCAGGTTCTTTCCAAGCTCGCAAATCTGATTTGAAGAAGCACCTCTCCGACTTCTTACAGATTTTCCCTCCCATTTGCTTGTATGAGTGATGTTTAAGTCGGAGTGATTTGTTAGGGAGGCAAGTCCCGGCTGATCTCATTCTATGTATGTGCCACATGCTCTGAGCAGAGAAATAATTAGAAAAATGGAATCCTATTGACATTACACCTTGTTTGGGTCTGTTGCTAAATCTCAGAGTCTACAGTCTGGTAAGTAGGCCTTCTTATAGAAGATCTGAAAAAAGCACAAGTAAAGGATTTATAAAGAAACTAAATCACACTTTTTTAAATTTAATTTTAGGAACTTTTCACAAGTGCGGTTTTTAAACATGAGGATGATTTTTTAAAACTGGCCTCAAATCAGTCAGTTTTTATATTTGACTCAACTTTCACCGATTGGATTGTAACTTATGCAGGTCTGCTTCTTGGGTATGGCTACCAGGGGCGGATTGGAAACTTAAAGTGGCCCTGAAAAAAAAATCTGCAAGAGGCCACGTGTGGGCGGGATCAACTATTAGTGGGGTCCAAAAAATATATAGTAAAGTTTTTCACATTCCAATAAAGAGATTTATAGTGACCTCTATGCAATGCAGGTAGTCAGTGCCACCCCAGTGACCAACACCCAAAACATACAGCACCCTAGTGACCACCAGCCAATGCATAGAGCTTCCTAGTGACTACCACCCAATACATACAGCATCCTAGTGACCACCACTCAATACATACAACATCCTAATGATATCCATTCTATGCAGACATCATTTTAGTAACCACCACCCATGCCAGTCAACATCCTAGGTTTAAGTCCATGCAGTTAATGGCTGTCAGCAATCTGATTGGCCTATAGCTCCCGTCATCCACCAATCAGCAGCATGCTGACAGCCATTTACTATATGGCTGCTCAGCTGGAAGGCAGATAGAGAATGTTGGCAGTCACTCTGATTGTGTGTAATCTAGAATCAGAGTGGCCAGGGGTCATCTTTCTGTGCAAGCCTCTCACCTAGCAGCCCTATGTGCTCAGCAAGTACATGTAGTGTGTGTGGCCCAAAATAGCTCTGGAGGCAGCAGCTCGTGGGGTAGATGTCTCCTTGCCCCCCCAGTCCAGCTCACCCCTGCTCAGAAGTGCAGCACAGGCAACAGACAATGCCACCTTCAGAATTTGTGGGGCCTGGGATAAACCAGTAGAGCCCCATCCTCTATGTGAAATCATCGGAGATGTCACGTGGGCGGACCCCCGCAGACCCAGGACAGTAGTTCCAGCTGCCCCCCCCCCATGGCGGCACTGGCAACAGATATAGTAGGGGAGCCCACTAATTTTGGTGGCCTGAAGTCTAAATCCGATAACCACTGAATTCACGCCTCTGCACAAGCGCTTGGGAGACCGACCACTCCTATCGCTTACATGGAGCTCCAAGACCGTGACCATACCTTAATATATCCAATCCACCATTTAAAATGGTGACAGATTACATGAGAATCTCTTATCCAGCTGAATCCCTGCCCTCCCCCTTGCACCCTGAGCCTGCCTGTTATGGGAAGTCTTGCAAATGGTTTCTTTGGATTAATTGGATTTGCGTTCCATTCATGGCATTTGGAGCCCGCATTTGCGAAAATCACAAAACTGCCCATTTTCCAACATGGTGACCACCCAAAAGCGCCCGCTTTGCAGAAATCTTATATCCTGTGTATACTTTTCTACATAACTTGGTTTTTGGGATATTTAAAGATATCAATAACCTTGCTAAATAGCTCTAGAAAGACAAAGAAGTATAGTCAGTCATATAGGCAAAGTTGCAGGAGAACATGTGACAGGTAAATAGAGAGAATAATTAGTTTTATCATTAGCCATTGACTTAGGAATCCAGCTTCATTTCTCATTGTTCATTTTCCGTCTTTATCTTCAGCAAGTAGCACCATTATATATAAACATGGCAGACAGCGCAGTGATATAAAATAACAACTGTGAGAAATGACGGTGTCAGCAAATACATTAGCAGAAGATTTGACAGAAGCAGCGCACATATTTATAACAATGTATTGAAAGTTTCTCACCGATGAAGTGTTAATTATCATAATAGCTAAGATTCTGTTAATGGGTTTCTATCATAAGCTGAATGATTCAGAGTAGTTCTCAAGCTTTTAAATATTACTAAATGGAAAGTTTATCCTTTATTCTTACCCATTTAATAGACCATTTAGTTGAATCATGTACTCCTGAAACCCTCGTTTGGGTCATTGTGGTCTTCTAGATTTTATTACATCGGCTTTGTATATGGCTATTGCAGGTGGAAGTAGAGACTGAGCATAGTTTTTAGGAATATGTTGCAGGGTTTTCAAATGTTGCGAGTCCACTGGTGCAATGGCTTCTTTACGAAGTAGGGAGAGCCTTAAAGTTGCTTTTCGGTTGTTTCTATTTCGAATGACAGACGTTTTAGATTTTTTTTATGACTGGATGAGTATGCGGTTTGCATACTCACCCATTCATTTTTGGAAGTGCCGCCGCCGGACCACCGGAGAGGTGAGTAGCCCTCTCCGTGAAGGAGACTTAGGGTGAGGTTGGAGGGAGGGAGACTTAGGGTGAGGTTGGAGGAAGGGAGACTTAGGGTGAGGTTGCGTGGGGGGGTGGTGGGTGGAGACTTAGGGTCCCTACCTATCCCTTCTCCAGGCCTAACCCTAACCTCGTTGCAAGTCCCCGCTGTAAAGTTGCTTTTTGTCTGTCCCTATTTCGAATGGCAGTAGGGTTAGAATTTATGCCATTCGCATACTCACCCATTCACTTTCGGAAGTGCCACCGCCAGAGATTTAAGGATAGGCTGTGGGGGGGGGAGACTTAGGGTTAGGTTTAGGGAGTGGGTTGGGGATACTTACTTACCTTTCAGAGCACTGTATTCAGTGCTCCGGGGATCGATTGGTATGCTTCATCGAAATAGGGCCGTTTGCAAGGGAGACCAACACTCGTTTTCAAAGTAGAGTAGAAAGAGGTAGGCTGACAAATCATGGAGTAAAATCCCACTATTAGAAAGTGGCCAAGTCTTTCAGATTGCCGGCTCTCAGTGTGCTCCAAGAGATTCCTGAACTGAGTATTCCAAGGGACTAAAAAGTATGGATAGGTTCCAGGTCAATGGCAGTTGTCACATCACGGCAGGGGTGTGCGTGCCTCCCAACATTTAGAATCCTGAAAATGGGACAAATTAGCCCCACCCAGCTCTGCCCCAGTCCACCCAAACTCTGCTCCTTTGCTCATAAACTCTGCCCCCATTGACACGGCCGCACGGGGCAAAATAAGCATAGTAATAAAAATGTAAAAAACCCCTGTCTCTAGGCTAGTCCACTTATCAGGACAAACTGTAAGGCTGCCGGGAGAGCAGGACAGTCACCCAAAATTGGATGCCCCCTCCCACCTAAAATATGAGAGGGATGCGGTCTCCGAAATCCTGACAGATATAGCCAGATCACTGATGAACCTGCATGACTGGAAAGCCAACTCTCTGCCATACAGACACGTTCATATCATCGGTTGTCAGCTTCTCTCAGTAAGAAAAGATGGCAATCAGCAATGTGTCTATATGACCGATAGTTGAAATTTCATGCAGGCTCATCGGTATTACCTGAAACTAGGTCATGGTCAGCAATACTTACAGGCCACCTCCTGCTTCCCTCCATGAGCGGCACTCCTGTCATATTTGATTGGGAATGGTAAATCAGCAGAACATAATGAAATCTTGCTTCAAAGCTTAAAATGTTCTGAGGCACCTGGTTTCGAGGGGACAACTAGATAAAAAAAAATGAGGGGACCGCATTTGAGGCCAGATTTACTAAGCTGCGGGTTTGAAAAGTTTGAGATGTTGCCTATAGCAACCAATCCTATTCGAGCTCTCACTTTCTTTTTGCATACTAGAGAATCAGCTAACATCTGATTGGTTGCTATGGGCAACATCTTCACTTTTCCAAACCCGCACCTGAGCATGCCCATACTGTATAATTTAAATGACTCACCCTGCCTCCGAAGCGTAATTATGGGTGTCACATGGCTGGCACGCCCCTCGTGTCGTAACATCTGCCGTGTGCATGCGCAGTACATGCAAAGCAGCGTTTTTATGTCTCCAGCTAGCATAAATACGCTAACGTACTTAGTTCTGAATCTACCCCAATGTCCTTTATTTTGTGCCAACCCTGATTATTTTTTTGTTAGCTCTGCTTTTTGGCCTCTTGCAGATTTTATTCCAGGACCACTGTCAGTTCTCATTTGGCCCCTCCTGGAAGGGTTTATGAAGACACATGGGTTGTGTGAAGTGCCTCAGGGAAACAGGATGATACGTCTGTCGACGTCTGTCCTCTGAGACACAACTTTCTTAAGTAACTGTTAACATTTCATTAAACAAGCACAACACTTTGCTGATCCAAGTCTTTATGGTACCACCCAGGATAACTATTCAAATGAAAGTTATGATCAAAAGGACCTAGCTTTTGCAAAAGTACAGCATATGTCAGAATATAATCAAATATATTGTGTATAAATTAATATCAGGATATAGAGTGACCTTAATTTGCCAGAATCTGGTTTTGTTTTATGGCACTAGATTGAATGTAGTGGGGCAGAATAAGTTCTTGTCAGGTTATGGTCCTGTCGTAAATGGATCAGGATATTGATCATAAAAGCCAGATCTCTGAGGCAGAGTCTCTCCAGACACAAACCTGTCACTTGTCACAAAGGTGGGGGCTGTTTGGAAAGGTGCAGTTTTGCCTTTAAAAAGTGTAGTATAGATACATAACTTTGTTCACTTCATGGGATCTTTGAAGGAAGGAAGTGTTCCCTATTCTCAAGTATTCTGCTAATCCCAGACAGGGAAGATTTTGTGTAAGTCTTACTGTGTTTTCCCCCTTTTATTTTCTAAGAAACTGTTTTGCATGTTGTAGGGTGGTGATGTGAAACCAGTATAAGTCATAAAATAAAATAAAGTAAGAGAGAATTGCGTCAATTAAATGTTTTGATTTTTAATACTTGAGTTGTTATTCATTTCTATGTTTTTCTGAGGAAAAATAATGAAGATTTTAAGAAGAACAATTTAAATTAGAATGATGTTAAGATTCATCATGTTTGTTGTTGAATCCTCTGGAATTTTGCAGAACATAGAAAAAAAAACCTGTTTTTTTCTAAACTGCAAAAAAAAACCCCACCAACACAATATCTAAAATAAAAGTATTAACCAGATAATGAATTAGTTTGATTTGTCACATCAAACATAACCAACCTTTTCATTATATATAACAGTGGACTAATCCTACACTTGCATCTGGAAATACTCTTAAAATACTCATTATTTGCATGAGGTTTTTCTAAAAGAAGGATATGTTCTTTTGGGTGTAGTTATTATTATTATAATTATTTTTATTATCGTTATTTATAAGGCGTCACAAAGTGCCTGCAGTGCCGTACAAAATACAACAAAATAAAATACAGCTTAGTACATAATGGACAGCATAGTACATAATAAAATACAATATAAATATAAAAATACCTGTATCACAAAAATACAATAAAGTGAAGTGAACACAGGCAGCAAGGCAAAATGCGAGTTGTCAAGCTTGGCAGATCAAAGAGGAGTGTATATAGCGCAGTGAGAGGTTGAGAGGGAGCCACCAGATGGGGACGGGGAAAAAGGGAAGTAGAGGTAGAGGGGGACGGGAGGGTATGAAGTGAGGGCAGAATGGTGGAGGAGGGAACAACACTAGGATGGAAGGCCCTGCTCACATGAGATAAAACACTAATTGGGAGGGATGAACTTACAGAAGACATAAGGAGGGGGAAGGAAGGGGACTGCTGGTGTGAGCGAAGGAGAGGGGGAAGGAAGGAGAAGAAGGGATAGATGTAGGATGCAGTGAGGATGTTAAGTGGAGGGGGGGTAGGCTAGCCTGAATTGTTGTATTTTGAGTGAGCGCTTGAAGACCTGCAATGTGGGGGAGAGTCGGACTGAAGAAGGGAAAGTCATTCCAGTGCAGAGGTACAGCACAGGAGAAGTCCTGGACACGGGCGTGAGATGTGGTGATCAGAAGGGTAGTATGTTAGCGTGACATTCAGAACGGCAACAGTTAACCTGCCACCATTAAAGTGCTGACAGGGTTAATAGATTGCATTTTTATGGTGGAGAGAACAGGGGAAGGAGTAGATTAGACGACAGCAGGAGTGGTCACAAGGTAAGGAATTATTTTTTGTTTGTAAATATTTTTTTTAAATTTCAAGAATAATACAGTCGACAATAAAATGTTGTCACCCAGTCAAGAAAAAGTTGGTAATCGGCTATGTTGTTGTGAATGCGTTATTGTTGCCATAGAAACCGGAACCTTTTTATTTTTTTTCCGCGTTTAAGTCTGGATCAGGTCCGTAATCACTATGTCACTTACCAACTTTTCCTTGACTGAAAGACAAAATGTTGTTCTCCCCCTCAATGTTTACTTTAAAGAGTTTAAATCATTTTTTAAACAGTTTATCACTCAACAGTTGAAATTAAATATGTTTAAATTAAATGATGTGCTGTAATGAATGTAAAATCTCCAAGCTTGTGCTGTTATTAGAAACAGATGCTGAAGTATCAACAGTACTACAACATGACTGTTTTGCCATGCCAGCTGTCTGATTGTAAATACTTTAATCTGCGCTTGTTATCTAATTATCACCTTTGTAAAGGGAAAAGTGCTCTCAAATGCATACTGATTGTTACAGATAAAGATGAAGAGCAGAAAGCTGCTGTCAGACTACTCAGGACTGCTGATCTATCTCACTCAAAGCATTGTTTGGACTTCTCGGGAGCCGCCAAGTTCGACAAATGAGGGAACAACATCTAGTTATGTACGATGTAAGGGATGAGCTCAAATTGTGCAACATCAGTATGCAGTGCACTCAGGAGGTCTGTATTAAGACACTCCGGCCATTTGAAAAGTGTGCAGCGGCCATATTGGGGAGGGGTCAGGCTCCCAAAGTAAACTAACAGTAACAAGAAAACACAGACTAAGCTTCTATTCAACATACAAAAGGGCGATTTTACGACGGCAGCTAGCGTAAATACGCTTCCGTACTGAGGTCTGGATCAGGCCCTTTGTGAGAATTTCCCCTGAAGATACCCCTTGCCCCATACAGTCTTGTCCAAAAAACAGCAGGTGATGGCCAATGACATGAGAATAAAAGACAGGTCCGGCGCTCCATATAAACATTATATAACGCTATGTGTCAGCACATACATAAAAAGGAGATTTAGGTCACAAGATAGCTATATTGGGTTAAGCTCACCTGCCCAGCGTCAAGGCACCTTCATCTGCTATATGTGTACTCAGGAGGTCTGTATTAAGACACTCCCACCATATGAACAGTGTGCAGTGGCACGCTCCTCTGTCATTCCATGCACTGATGCTGAGAAGATAAAGCAGTCTCCAAGTGTCATTGCTGGAGGCAACTGGGCTAGGGGGCCACTTCAATATTCTCAAACAGAGCCCACAAAGTTCTAGTTATGCCCCTGCTGGATAGGACGTATAGCGCATCCACATTCCTAATCCGTCGGCACTATGGAAAAAACACTAGTCCGGTGTATTCTCAATGATTGGGAGCTAGCAGTCAATAAAACAAAATTGCATTGATTTCCAAGGATCACGGAACATTGAGGTTTTGGGGAACAAAAAAGGTCTAATCCCGACTGGAACATTAAGAATGTTAATGCCTTCCACCAAGCCATCACCCTAGGCAGCTGCCTAAACCTTCCTAGTGGTAGCACTGGACATGATACTCCCCCCAAAAAACTGAGGATTGCTGCTCTAGCTGATGCACTGAACTCTCATTGTTCTTTATTATTACTACTATTATTATTACAATTATTATTATTATTATTAACACTTATTTATATAGTGCCACAAATTGTCTGCAGCGCTTTACAGAGAACATTAGACATTCACATCTGTCCCTGCCCCTATTGGAGCTACATACTAAGGGCTCCAACACATACACACTCACACACATATATACTCACAGAGATTAGGGTTAATTTAATCTGAAGCTAATTATACTACCAGCATGTTTGTGGCATGAGGGAGGAAACTGGAGCACCTGAAGGAAACCCACGCAGACACAGGGAGAACATACAAACACAGATAAAGCCTAGTCCAGGAATCAAACTTATAACCTCAGCACTGTGAGAAACAAGTGCTACTCACTGAGGACCGGATTTACACTTTAGAAAGTGCTGCTTTTTATGTGCGTATTTTTAAGATCGGAAAAAACTGCGCATGCGTAGTAACTTTTTTTATGCAAGCTACGTAGGATTTCGTCATGGAAATGCATTAGGCACGGACTTCAAATCCGTGCTTAGTGAGATATGTACGGAGGGTCGTGGCAGTCCTGCGTACGTAGGAAGTTAAGTGAAAGTGGGAGAGGGGGGGCATTTAAATGGCCTAATAAGGGCGCGGTTAAGAATGTACGCATGTACCTAAGCAACTTAAGCACAAATATACGCACGTAGAGTTAAGGTCGTCCTATGGTGGCGGAAGTCTGCTAAAATCCGTAAGTGTGAGGGGAGCGTCATGCTGTGTTATGCGCGTATATTTGCGAATCTGTGCGTACTTATTTCACACTTAAGTGTCAATCCGGTCCCGAGACACCATGCTGTCCATAGGAATGGAAATGCCCTTCTTGATCTACTATGAGACTAATTAAGCTTAAACTTCAGGGCCCCTAATCCCAGTGGGGCCCTGAAACTGCTTTTATTTAGCTACTTTAAAATAAAAAAAAAAAGGTCTATTTTCAACAAAATTGTTGGAGCATTTAAGTGTGTTATTAAAATAAGGTTATTCTAGTGATAGAATAGTAAGCCAATGGGTTAGAGTACTTAATATTGTCCTTTGAATATGCAGGGGGTGTTTCTGAGTACCCAGAAACCCCACCTTATCCATGCTGACTGACAGACACTATCTACAGCTCTGAGATGATGACTCTTATGATCCAGCCATGCACAGAATAGCAGACCCTCCAACATGACCCCATCCATTAGGTACACAATACTTTGCAACTGAGCTTCCAACTGTCACTCACCTGGTTTTAATGAGTTTACTGATATTTGAAAACTATTTTTCTCTTTAACAAAGTTGATTACCATAGTAACTGTATGAGCAATTTTTAAGGACTCCAACCCACTTCTTTCCATATATCTTAATAAAGACTTTGTCAAAATGCATTAGTGTGGATTGTGGAAGAGTGAACCCTCCCTTATCCAGAAAAGATTATTTAAGTTGAGGGATTGTATTCCTAATATTTATTCCTCTTTTTGTTTTTTTAGTATAATGTTTTAAGTGAATAATATAAGATAGGCCTGAAAACCTGTTGATCTACAGGTGTTGTGAAACTACGAGTCCCAGTATGCTTTGTCAGCTATCAGCTATGGCCATGTAGTCAATGCATGCTGGGACTCGTAGTTTCATAACACCTGGAGAGCCACAGGTTGGCCAGGCCTGCTATAAGGTAATAACTCCAAAGAGAATGCGCTTAGAAGAGTTTTTCATCCATAATAGGGGGAAG
The DNA here is from genome assembly GCA_011038615.1 of Limnodynastes dumerilii. Lineage (NCBI taxonomy): Eukaryota > Metazoa > Chordata > Amphibia > Anura > Limnodynastidae > Limnodynastes > Limnodynastes dumerilii. The sequence continues at coordinate 24,117 of WWET01001751.1, read as the reverse complement.
ATAAACAAAGTCTTGTGGAAAAGTAGTCATAACTGATCCAATATTTACTTCCAGCATACAGTCCATTATCCATTCAGTACTGAAGTGGCATTTGAATAAATTAGGCCTCTTCTAACCTTTCCAAATTTTGATTGCTTCAGTTAAAGATGACTATAACTAAATATTTCATAATCCAGTAACATGATAATAGTGTGTTAAAACATGTAAGCGTGGTCATTACATTAGTTAAAAGTGAGGAGGAAGTCTTCCATTGTGATGCTCAAAAAGGTGAATTGTGATTGGCTACCTTTACAAACCAAATTAGAGTAATGGAAAATATTAAGAAGATAAGGCTGGATCCAGACTTAAGTAAGTGCTTAAAATTAGTTACTCCTGGGCTAAACCATGGTGATTGCATGGGAGTCATATTTCATCTGTTTCAAACAGTATTAGAGTTGAGAGGTGATGTTTCCTATCTCAAGTCATAAATAATAGTGTAAAAGTAAAGTTGGTCAGTATCTGTGTGCAGTAAGCAATTCAAAGATATATCTCTGCATGCAAAGAATACAATTAACTTGACTCCCCCTGAAATCAACATGGTTTAGCCCAGGAGTAACTAATTTTAAGCACTTACTTAAGTCTGGATCCAGCCCATAGTTATTTGCTGATAATATATCATAATGCAAAAAAGAACACATCCGCAGTCTTGAAATAATCTAATTTTAATAGATATTACAAATTGTAATATTGTATCATTTATATTTCTTTAATTAAAATTTTAGAATTTTGGCAAGAAAGTTTCCTGGTGAATCTAAACTAAAGGACTTAAAAAAGACACGTTCCCAAGTCTTTTTGGGCTTTTTTATCGGCAATTCTGGCATCCTGTTTGAAAAATTACCCTCTTTTGTCAAACACGTTCAACCTCTTGAACACAGAAGGAAAATAGTCTTTTTCCTAGCGGTTAAAACAAACGGCAACAAACCGATAATGAGTCCATGAATATTATGATTTGGGCAAAGTTCTACCATAATGATATTCATTAACTCGCTAGGGGTGTGTTTTGTTTATGTAAATAAGCGCACAATGATGATACTGATTCATTTTAATTGTCGTCTTCTTGTTTCACCCCCTTAGACTTTTCTTTTTCAAGAACCATCTTTAAAAGACGTAGTAAACTCTCTCTTTGCCTTGAATTTTCCTTTCGGACTATTTCTGGCTTTTTATATGGCCCGTTCTCCATATTATCCACCATAATACACTCAAACCACTGGTTTGCATTGATTACATTTTTACTACCTTTGTGGTTTTTTTCCCGTTCTTATCTAGATATATAGTTAGCTATGGTTCTTGAAAACTTTACATTTTGGTGTAATGGTTCAAAAATAGCCTTTAAATCATTTTTCATTAAAAAGAAATTCGAAAAGTTAAAACTTGCCAAATATTTGCCTGATTGTTCCAGTCCGGACTCTACCACCAATGATGTGATATTGCAGTCCCCAATTAGGTCAGTCTCTACTTTTGCTTCCAAGCCTCGACCCAAAAAGAATAGGATGTTTTTGTAAGGTACAGAAGTTCCATACCTTGTAATATTGCCAGTCACTGAAACGATCCTGCAGAGTGGAACTGTGATATTTACAAAAATTACCTGTGCCGTGATGCCTGGTCTTCAACCATCTCAGTATCTTCAGGATTCCTCTCTTCTGTGCGTGCTTAAAGCTCTCAACATCATCTGTGACCCGCATTTGCTCAACTGGGGATTGCTGAAGGCAGGTAAGTCTTAGGTTTAGCAATAAAATTGCCATCCTGAGTGCTTAGTGCTATTGCACGTGCTAAATCTCACAACCTCTCTCTGTCCCCATCGGTCTGATTGAAGCGCGGTCGATATCAGTCATTATTGTAGTGCAGTAGCTTTACTACATGCCAGGAAGATCAAAGAGAGCTGAAATACAAACAAAACAGTTGTCGTCATTCTTCTGCTTACTCTACTTTTTGAAACAGTCCCCAATATTGTAAAGGCTTATCACACATTAATAAGATTGACAGGAAGATCTTGGGAGAAGAATGGAACTTGCACAGAGTTCAGAACACCCTCCTTGAAAAGTATAAGTGATGCAGAAACTATATAATTGTTTATATTGTAAGTGGAGATAGCAAAACTAGGGGTTGTCTACTTTTCCATTTCTGTATCTAAGATCTGAAAACAAGAGAGTAGTTAATCATACAGCAATCACAGTTATATCGCCATGTCTACCAAAATGCAAGCAATGCAGCAGTGTATGAGGTTCTTGTAGGAGGCTTACACTATCAATATCCTGAATTCTGTTAGTGTTTGGATCATCCTTTGGATTTGTATCAGAGAAAGACTACTGTATTACATTATGCATTCTGTCAGCCTGTATATATCTTCTATTTCCTTCATTTGTATTTACTATATTGACAGCATAGTCTGCTAATTTTACCTATAGCTCCCCAGACCTTTTCTTAGTAGACCTAGAACACTGAGAAGAGAGACAGTTGGTGACTGGTGGCCACACTTTAAGTTCCCTTCCAGTTCTGTTCCTTCAGACAGTTTCCAAGGCAAACAACCAAGAATCCCATTCTAGTGACTACCACTCAGTACAAGGAGCATCCTAGTAACCACTACCAAGCATCATAGTAACCTCCATTTTATACAGACTTAAGGCTGTATTCACACCTAAGAAGCTTCGGCTTCTTAGGCGCTTAGACTTCCGAAATGACCTACTACACTTTTGTAGTAGGTCATTCACACAATCTACGTACAAGTTAGGTAGTTTAGTTAGATGTGGAGGGTCGGAGGGATTTAGATTAACCGAGGAGAGCAGGGTGGAGGTGGGGAGAGCCATTCTCCGTGCGTAGTTTCCTTCTTAAGAACCTAAAAACGGGTGGGGGGGTTTAGGGGCTGCACCAGTGAGTTAGGTGCGGTTCTATTCGCACCTAACTCACTCTTAGGTGTGAATAAGGTTCTTAGGGACTACCACTCATCACTGTGAACATCCTAGGGTCTGCCCCAAAAGCCACCAGCCTACTGACAAAATTCCCAGTACGACCTATGGCTGATTCACCCAGGCTTGGAGCATTATCTTCATGTCAACCAAATGACATTCTAAAAATCCAAGCAAATGGTCTAGTCTTGGGTATAAGGACACTCATGTCCATGTACATGCAATAACATTTGTAGATTGGGGGTTTAGTGCAGCAGTTGGAATACTGGCAAGTTTTTATAATGGTATTTACTTTCCAAAACTGCAGAACTTTTCCTGACCTCTGAATGACCTTGAATTCCTTACCTCTAAATGGATCTCCCTCTAGTCAGTTCTTGAACTAATAGTGACTTCGGGCCGTATGCAGAGCTCCGGCCGCATTGCATGCGTAGTAATTTTGTACCGTAATCTACGTTACATCTTGCAACGTAGATTGCGTATACACGGTCTTTAAGACCGCGTATATGCAATCTACATCGCAAGAAGTAATGTAGATTACGTTACAAAATTACTGCACATGCGCAGTAGCACTTTTCTGAAGACTCCGGCCGCAACTGCATACGGCCCTTCGACTTTAATGGGAGGGGAGCATTTATTCTTGTAAATGCTAAATTAGTACTCAGAGCTTGTTTTATCAGTGGGGCGTTTGTCCTGGAGGCTAGAAACCACAACTTGCATTAAAGGACTACAACTAAAAATGACTATAATTTAAATCTAGTCACTGTTGTTTATCAATATGTAGTAGACCCAGATGCTTTCCTATAAACATAATTAAATATATAACATGTATTTCCTATTTATTTCTCCCTTCACTTTTTTTTTTAAACAATTATATACTTTTCTTTCTGTATGCAATATTTTCTTAACAATATCTGATGGAACTTTGGAAATTTATGTAGCAACCTCTACAGTTCTGGATAAATTCACCATGACTCCATTATCCATTCATTCATCAGCTAGACACCCTTTAAACGTCTTAAGGGCCAGATTTACTAAGCTGCGGGTTTGGATAGGTGGAGATATTACCTATAGCAACCAATCAGATTCTAGCTCTCACTTTCTTTTTACATACTAAAGAATGTCAGCTAAAATCTGATTGGATGCTATGGGAAACGTCTCCACTTTTCCAAACCGGCAGCTTAGTAAATCTGGCCCTAAAGCTGCTTTCACATCACTACACTGGAAAAACACTGGATTTTTAACCCAGGTTTTTACTTGGCGAATTGCCATGTCACAAAAAAAAGAAAAGAAAAAAAAGCTGTGTTATTAGGTGGACCAGAAAGGAGACATACAGGTACTACAAAATGCAGCTTATTCCTGTTGTAGTTGCCTGTCTCTTTTCCTCATTTTTTAAAAGTCCCATGCATTGAGTTCAAAAAGATAACCCGAGAAATAACAGAATTTGACTGTTTCGCATGTGCCATGAATTTCCTGTGTCTACCCTGGCAAGCAACTGCCAATCAGCCTAAGAAGGAGCTTTTACTGGCTGCAATAAATGAATGGGACTTATCTTTTTGAACTCAATGCATGGGACTTTTAAAAAATGAGGAAAAGAGACAGGCAACTACAACAGGAATAAGCTGCATTTTGTAGTACTTGTATGTCTCCTTTCTGGTCCACATGTAATTCCGCTATTCACCACTATGAATTTAGTAGTTGCCTGTCTATGGAAAGCCACTCTCCTCACTTACACAGCCTTATGCTACCAGACCCCTACGATAACTTTTCTGAGCCACAGACACTCTGACTCCCTGGTTCCTGGTTGTGATTCACTACTTTGTTCCAGCTTCTCATCGTGCTTCCAGTTACCTTCCACTGGTTCCTGCCTCCCTCACTATGTCCAGCTCCAGTGTCTCATCATCTCTGGCCTCAGCACTGCTATGTCTCCTGGTTCCAGCACAGCTCTAGTCATATCATCATATCCAGCCTCAGCTGCAGTGTCTCCACTCCCCGCAACTACTACTCCTGCTCTCCGAGGATCTCGCCTCACCATCTCTGTGTCTGTGCGCTTGGTCAGAGGGCCGTAACCTGCCCCTTGCCTACAGCCAAATCCATACCCACCATCAGGGGCTCTGGTGAATACCTGGTTTGGGGTTAGACTCTGTGCCTCTGGTCCGGCGTGGTCCGTTTACGGACCGGCGCTGAGCTCGGTGAGTGACAGTGGGGCGCTTAGCCCTTACTGTGTAATTAACATACCTCCCTCTCCCATTATAGATGTGGTTGTAGGTACGAACAGCAGGATTGCGACAATGGTCATGGCTGTACTATTACCGAAGTGCTCGACAAATAAAAAATTGCTATTGGAAACAGACATCAATTTCAGCCTGTTTCCAATAGTAACAGGCTGCGGTGGCTCCAGTGGGTTGAGGTTAGGATTAGAGCTCAAGAGGGGAGGGTTAGGGTTTATGGGGAAGGTTAGGGATAGGCTGTGGGACATGGAGGGTTAGGGCTCCAGAAGGGGAAGGTTAGGGCTCAAGAAGGGGAAGGTTAGGGCTCAAGAAGGGGAAGGTTAGGTTAGGCTGCAGGAAACAGAGGGTTAGGGAAGGGCTAAGGTTAGGGTGGGCTTACCTCTCGCCATAGAATTCGTACCACCACCATACTGTTGCAAAACAGATCTGCGTATTGGAAAACCACACTCCTCCCTCTAGCGTCCGCAAGCGCCCTGTCCCACGACTACGGTTGGAAATGACGCATAACCACAACCAGTATGGATGTCTGCATCCAGGTTCATGCTTGGGATAAATATAAAGATATCCTAAATCTTAAACAATATTTAGGGTCAAATAGGGTCTAGGGTCAGAATAGCTTAAAAAAAAAATGGGGCAGGCTGGATGTGTCTTGTGGCGCTTATCTGCCATCACTTTCCATGTTTCTAGGGTAAGACACTCAGAATTCATACTTCAAACTGCAATCAAGAATAACATTTTGAAGCACAATCAGACTTACTTGGGAGGATGCAATTCTCAATTTTCTTAATGCAGGCTCTGTGGAGAAACAAATATATATCTGTGTCATTTTCCTAGTATATTGTGAACGTTTTGAACGCATTTAGCATTCATAGAATTCCGGTAAAGGATGGTAATGGGGAACTTGGAACCCGAACGGCACCTCAGACAGACAAATTAAGTCTGGTTATGAAGGGCTGTATATGACAACACAGCAAAATTCTAATAGAGGGACGACGGGATACAAAGTACTTCCCAAGGCAATACTTAATGAAATGCCATTACTGTACACTTCTTAATTTAAAGGGGGGAAAAAATGACCTTTGCCGAAATTAATTTTACTGCTATAATCAAAAGGAGTTTGTGAGAAACATCTCACCCAAATTGCCTTTGACTTAAATTCATATTATTTTGTGAGTTTGGTGCTGTATCAGCATACACACTTCTTACAGCTCCGCTAAGGTAATAAGTCACACAGATCCGTGAGACCAAGGATTATTATTAAGTTAAACCGCTTTATCCTCCAGTTTTAGAGTGTTCAAGAAAAGCAAAATGACAATACACTTCTTTAATGGAATATAAAAGTATAAAATTAGCCTGTAATGAATATCAATAATATACCAGGCCTTTATATATCGAGTCCTAATTAATGGATTGCTAATTAAAATTTTCTTTTACCCCCCCCACCAAATATATAACATTATGTTCATTAATATGTTTATTAATAATATATCTATACAAATTAATAATGTTTATCTTTTAAACTTTAACTTGTTGGGCCAGATTTACTAAACTGCAGGTTTGGAAAAGTAGAGATGTTGCCCATAGCAACCAATCAGATTTTGGCTGACATTCTCTGGTATGCAAAAAGAAAGTGAGAGTTAGAATCTGATTGGTTGCTATAGGCAACATCTTCATTATTCCAAACTCCACCCAGTTCCGCCCACAAATGGACACGTTTGGTGAAAACTCTGCCCATATCCTCACAAATTCAGCCCCTTTTGTGGCCTGCAAAACAGGACAGGTCTGGACAAAATAGAGGCAGTTGAGAGGCATTTCTCACCTGTATTCCTCCATATATATGCTTTCAACTTTATGATCTGAGTACTTGTAACCTGGTTCAAAACAAGCTGTGGAATGTAAGCTTCTGGAAATTAGATATAACCTGTGGCTAATATAAAGGTTTTGCTGTAAACTGTGTATACTAACATCTGCATTTGGAATTTGCCTTACTGTAAATGGCCTAAGTCCCTTTAACCCTTTCCTCTCACACAATGCCCCTCAGAATGCAAGCGGTCGTTGTACCAGTTACGCTCATGTATGGATGGCCCACAACTGCGTGTGCATGGTTCCTAAGCACACACACCATGCATGCATGTATAATATCACACACCATGCACAATATCACACACACCATGCATACATAATATCACACACCATGCATGCATAATATCACACACACCATGCATGCATGTATAATATCACACACCATGCACAATATCACACACACACCATGCATACATAATATCACACACCATGCATGCATAATATCACACACACCATGCAT
>WWET01001750.1:310191-320629 GCA_011038615.1 Limnodynastes dumerilii | reverse complement strand
GGGGGGAGAGTAAGGGGTAGGCTGGGGGGGGGGGAGACAGGATTAGGCTGCGGTTAGGGGAGACTTTGGGTTAGGCTGCAGGGGTGTGATTTAGGATTAGCAGGTGGGAGACCTAGTGTTAGGCTGCGGGTTGGAGACCTAGGGTTAGGGAGTAGGTTGGGGATAGGGGGCTGTAATCACAGATCCGTTTTCACGTGGAGTTGCGTCTGTATTTTTAGGTACGTTTTAACTGCATTCGTAGTAGCTTTATTTACGTAAGTTACGTAGAATATACGCACGTATGTGCTTTAGGCACGGACATGTGAATTGCACTTGGAAGACATACGTACGAAGGGGCAGGGTTGAGTTACGTACTGGAAAATTTACATGAGAGGGTGGGGGGGGGGCATTTAAAAGGGAGGGTGGGGGGGTGGCATTTAAATGAGCCTTTGAGGGTGTGGTTACATAGAATCGCACGTACGGCATTCATATACGCACGTATGTACACACGTAAAGTTAGAGGTGCTCTATGGAGGTATAAGTCTATGATTGCACGTCCGTGAGAAGGGAGTGTCATGGGTGTTGGTGGGTTTTGGCTTGTTACGTGCGTGCGTATAGCGTACTTTGGGAAAAAACGCAACTCTGAATCCGGTCCAGAATATTTACTTACCTTTTGGAGCACAGCATTTGGTGCACCGGGGATCAATTTGCTATGCTTTATCGAAGCATTAGCAATCGATATCCCAGCCATTTCGTAACTGACTGGGAGCGAACTGCCCTCTCGAAATATGGCCGTTCGCAATGGGGACCCACACTCAATCAAAGAAGGGGGTAGCTGGATCTACTATAAACTCCAAATAGGTTTATGGACCATAGAGGGTCATGATTCATTAACCGACTGATTTAAAACTCTTATTGTGATCTCCAAGCAATCACTAGGCCTCCCTATGTAGGGGCCGGATTCAGAGCTCCGGCCGCAATGCAATTGAGGCCGGAGTTCTGCGAAAAGTAATTTTGGAATGTAATCTACGTTATTTCTTGCAACGTAGGTTGTGTACACACGGTTTTTAAAACCACGTGTACGCAATCTACGTTGCAAGAAGTAACGTAGATTACGTTCCAAAATTACTGCGCATGCGCAGTAGCACTTTTCGCAGAACTACGGCCTCCATTGCATTGTGGCCGGAGCTCTGAATCCGGGCCTAGATATCTATGCATTTTCATCAAAACTGCTACCACGAGGACAGACTACCATCAGCTAGGGCTGACCTTATGTTTTCCAACTTGAGCACGTGGAAAATTTCAGAAGTACAGAAATCTTGATCGATACACCTCAAGAGAGAATTCCTATACTGTACATTGTCTAAGAAAGAGCTCCCTCCTGCAAACTCAGTTGTCTGAAACTGTCATTGCTCTAAAGTCAGGATGGGCTGCGCTCCCATAGGTTACTTATTTATTATTATTATTATTATTATTATTATTTATTTATTAAAAGGTTTTTACATAGCGCTATCAGAGAATATTTCAGTCTCTGCCCCATTGGAGCTACATTCTAAGTTCTCTAGCACAAACATCCACACACTAGGTTTAGATTATTCAGTAGGCAATTAATCTATCGGCATGTTTTTGGAGTATGGGACATGGCGAGAATATACAAACTCCACACAGATAAGTCCTAGTCCGGGATAGCACGAGTCTGTGTGCATGTGCAATACAATAATAACAGGGGTGAATAACATGTCTCTACGTGGTTCCATCATCTTTTGTGGATTCTGAAGGGTGTTTTCTTTTGACAATTGAGCTTCAGAGTTTCGATATGAACTTCGCAACATGGAATCAGCTGATCTTCTCCAAATGGAATGGTACAGAAAAAACATATATTTAATGGAATAATATCTGAGGCTTGCTATAGAGACATTAAAACATCCATAGGAAGACTTCCATTCATCCAGAGACAACAAATGCATGCAATCCTTTGTACTCAACCAAGATGTCTGTAAATGATTTATATATTTAAGAGACTTTCTTCAGGGTTAGATGCTTATTCATAAAAAAATGTGCCATTGTTTTCATTGTCTGTCACATAAATATAGGCCTCTGCTACATTGGTATTGGCGATTCATTATTTCTTCTCACAAGAATTATTTCTGTAATCTTGCGTCTTGTTTTAGCATATCAGGTGGAACTCTCCATTCTGCATAGAATGTGAATGTAATGCAGTAATTTCTATTGTAACTGTTTCCCACAACATTCAAATTCTAAGGGGGTAATTCAGCATGTTACACGGATCAGAGATAGTAAGAAAAGTCATTAAGGAGGAAATTTGCACCTTAGCGAAGAAGGAGAAGAAGAAGATTAACTTTGCATACCTTGTAGGATTGTCAACCATCAGGAAAATCCAATAGGCTACAATATCAATTTTATAAAACGTATCTGTCCTATGATTCCCAATGAAGCTTATTTTATTTTACAACGATGTAAGTATCTATCAGTATCTGAAGAATTTATTATTTGCAGTAGTGAAATCTAAATGGGTAAATTTCACTATGGCTGCATCGGTAGCCCTGGATGGAATTGGGCAGACTGGATGGAATTGGGCAGACTGGATAGAATTGGACAGACTGAATAGAATTGGGCAGACTGGATAAGATTGGGCAGACTGGATGGAATTGGGCAGACTGGATGAGATTAGGCAGACTGGATGGAATTGGGCAGACTGGATAGAATTAGACAGACTGGATGGAATTGGGCAGACTGGATGAGATTGGGCAGACTGGATAAGATTGGGCAGACTTAAAACGTATCTGTCCTATGATTCCCAATGAAGCTTATTTTATTTTACAACGATGTAAGTATCTATCAGTATCTAAAGAATTTATTATTTGCAGTAGTGAAATCTAAATGGGTAAATTTCTCTATGGCTGCATCGGTAGCCCTGGATGGAATTGGCAGACTGGATGGAATTGGACAGACTGAATAGAATTGGGCAGACTGGATAAGATTAGGCAGACTGGATGGAATTGGGCAGACTGGATGAGATTGGGCAGACTGGGTGGAATTGGGCAGACTGGATGAGATTGGGCAGACTGGATGGAATTGGATAGATTGGATGAAATTGGATAGACTGGATGAGCCAAGCTCTGAGCCTATGTGTTAATTTCTCATGGTTATGTTGTAGGACAATAAAGAATTCCCATCTATGCAGACAATTATGGCCTTATGACATTATTTACAATCAATTTAAAAATGTCCCCATTTATTTACCTGTGCCTGATTACCGCTACTACTGTAGATTTTCTGTGTTGGTAATCGCCTAGCAACGGCAGCAGCTCACTTTCTCTCCTGCTGCCACTCAGTCATTGTTGGGTCTAATAGCTCCGTAATAGCTAGGTTTAGATAAGTTTAGATAAGTTTAGATAGCTCAACACTGATTAGACTCAGCAGCAGTTGGGCCTAATCAGTGCTGAGCTATTATAGTATAGATATAGAGTAAAGATTCACTTCTGTGTTTGGCTCTTGTTGATTCCATGTGGATTCTCCATTATTTCTTTTGCTTGCAGCAATTACCATTTGCTCTCAGTGCATACCCCATTTCTCTGATGTGTTACAAGCCAGGATATACTCTATTGCTCCTGTGTGTCACAAACACCCTGTGTATAATCCATTGCTCTTGTGTATTATTACCAGCTCCCTGTAGATACTCCGTCCCTTCTCTATGTTAAGAGCTCCCTATGGATACTCCATCCATTCTCTGTGTTAAGAGATCCCTGTGGATACTCCTTTACTCCTGTGAGTTACCAGCTCCCTGGACATAACTCAATTGCTCCTTTGAGGTTTCAGCTGATCCTAAGAATTCCATTGCTAACAGTGAGATCCCAGCTGATCCTGTGTATATTATTGTTCCTGGGAGTTTCAGTGGACCCTGTGGATATATCACTGTCCCAGTGTGTTACCACATCCTTGTTGCCTTCTAATGCTCCAGGTAGTCCTCCCTGACATCTCTCTACATTCATGTGTTTTCTCTGCATACTATCACCAGGGATGGGGCAACCTGCTATGTGTCTGCTGCCTCGTCTGTCATCACCATTGAGTGCTTTGGTGAAACCAAACCCTCAGATATTGTCATATTAGACTGGATCAACACTTAGTATCGAGAGGCCACTTACGCACAAAAGGTGCTTAAGTAGGCTGAATGGATTGGAGGGTGCATATGCCCTCCAGATGATACGGAGCTTTGTTCTGTACTATGGCAATTATCTACAAAAGGGCTGTGCTTCCCCTCTTCCCGCTTAGGTGTACGGGGGGAAGCATGCAAAGTGTACAGTGTGGGTGTCGCCACTCACTTACGAGCGGATCAGAGGTCGGACAAACTGCTGATCCACAACTGTGACTTAAGACTTAGGGCAGCGAAAGTCTCGCTTGTTACAAACAAGAGGGGGGAGTGTCAGGGGGTCTGCATTCGGTCCATCATCCCTGAAGAAGCCTGATCAAATGTGACAAAAACCATGTTTATGTCAATGTGCCTGAGGAGTCTGTTAAGTCAATGGGTAGCACAAGTCGTAATTTAGATTAAAAAAAAAATTAGTGTGAGAGAAAGATAACAGATTATAAAGAAAGCAAGAAATTAAAAATGTAGAGGACAGAAAGATGCATTGGTGAGTTTCTGTAGTTATATAATTATGTTTATTTGAGAGTATTAGGACTAGACTTAGCAGAGAGTAAGACCTAATATTACTAACAGAATGGCTACATTGTAACAAAAGTTATTAACAAGAACATCTGCACCCATTATGAATAACCAAGGTAACAGCGAAGAGCAGAAATCATTGAACTGTAGGAAGATATTCTCACACATATAATCATAAGGACAACTGAAAGTGTAGGCTCTCACAAATCATTAACTTTTATCAAAGCAATGCCCAGATAGCATCCTTAACAGTGCTGATTAGGAGATAATAAGATATAGAAGAGAACAAAGACCCAAATGTCTACTCATGGTATAAATAAGATATTTTTAACAGAAATTTACAGAGATAGAGATCCAGAATTATCTGGATTTTCCAAATGCTGGGATCAGGATCTTGCATCTGGAGTCATGAGATTCAGATTTCTGTTCATTTTTGCAAATTTCCAACATCAGGGTGAGTGTTATAAATAAGGGGTAGTAAGGAACAACCTGTGCTCGAAAATTGATCCTGGCCACTAACTACAGCGATTATTTGCCCGATCACTTGATAATTAAATGATTGGGCCGATAATCGCTGCAGTGTATAGATGGTGATCAGGCAAATATTCGCTGTTTTTAAATGCTGTGACAGTATAAAAGACTGCCCTCTAGTGACCAAATGGTCATTAGGAGCGGCGCGGAAGAAAAGGAAGGAGCCTGTCGCCATAGCAAATGCCGGAAGAGGCCGAAGAGCTGAAGAGAGAACCGGAGCTGCATCTTCTAGCAACCGGAGAAGATTCTACAAGCAACTGGAGAAGATTCTACAAGCAACTGGAGAAGATTCAATGCCAAAAAAGAAAAAACTCCAAGCAACTCGTCCCAAGAATGATGACAGCTAAACGGTGAGTGTGAACATTTTTATTTATTTTATACAACACACAGTACATTACTATACATTTAGTATAGTACACGCTGGCCACCGGAGGTAAGTTAACACATTAGGGGGCATTGTTATACAGTGTAAAGGTTTTTTTTAATGCACACATGTTTGTTAATGTATGTATGTATGTTTTTTGCACATTGGTTTTTTTTTAAGGTACCGGAGACAGCGCAGCATGTTTAGAAGGCTTACCATGCTGATGCTGATATTACTATAAGGCTCAGCAATGCTTAGCCTTGTAGTTCTATCAGTGCAGCATGGGTAAGCCTTTCAACTGCTTGGCTTTTTTTTTTTTATACAAAGCGACAGCGATTTTTTAAAGGGCAAATAGCTGTGCATTTCTATAGAAAAGCACAGCGATTTACCCCTTGCTAAAGCGAAGCTTATCGACGGCGATTAAAAATCGCCTAAGAAAAGTGCCCCTTGTGAATGCCTCGATTTAAAAAAAAAAAATCGTGCTGATGGCTGGCGATTACTGACTTTAGTAAATGAGGCCCTATGAGAGGTTCTGCACCGTGCATGGAACCTCTCACTCTGATTTCATTTAGAAATGTGTTTTTGAAGCCAGAAAATAGGCTAGCTGCATAAGTGTCCTGTCAAGATTGACGGGAGACCCAGCCAATCAGAGGAGACTGAAGCCAGCCAATAGGCTAGCTGCAAAATTCACCTGCTATGATTATTGATCTTAGCAGGGGAAAGTGTATGGTGCCGATATTGGGACCTTTCCCCAAGGGAAAATTGTCATGTTTATCGTGCTACCCCCTGCTGTGATTGATATAGCCATTTTATAAAAAATTAAGAGTTCATAAAAAATAAAGTTCATAATGAAAAAAAAGTGACAAACATGAAAAATGAAAAGCTTAAAAAAATATTAAATAATAAATAATAATTATAAATGACAGTACCCAATTCCAAATGTTGTATCTTGTGTGTGTGTATTTGTTCAGCTCCGTTCATTCTGTGGAGTGAAGAAATTCAAAGGTGTTTGGTGTCTCCCAAAAGTTTAGACTTGATGGTAAAATCTGAAGGAATTTTGCTTACTATGCCAATATCTCTTACCCCTTGGTCTTCTTTTCTCACTCAACAACTCTGAACGTGTCTGTTTTCCCCAACAACTTGGATATAGGCTTAGATTGCACAGGGTTTCATGTTTTAATTGCTTTATTTACTTACAAATCACCTGTGTTGTTCAGTCCTGTTGTCATGTTGACTTCATATAGATTTCTGCACTTTGTACTCTTTCTCAGTTTCTCCATGACGACAATTACACCTCTGAAAAAAAGCACTGTAAACTTTCAACCAAACTCATAACTCTCTCTGGAAAAATACTTATATATATTATAATTGTACAACAAGCAAATACAGATATGAATTCATCATGTATATTGGGCCCACCCGCTGGGGAAAGCTGTTAGGATTACTTAAATAAATCAATAAGAATCTGTTTACTACCTTTAAAATCAATTCAGTTCAGCACTGACCAGTGGCTCCTGCTGTGAGTAATCATTGGATGACATCAGCTCCAGTCATTACTCACAGAGGGAGCCTACAAGTAAGAATTGAAATGAATGGATTCCGCAGCTGAAAGGTAAGTAAACAGGCTTTTACAGTTTTCTTAAGTGCCTTTAACTGTTTTAATTGATGTGCCCACATTTAACAATTTAGCTTAACTCTCCACTTTGCGAAAGTTGACCTATGAAGTGTAAAGCTGAATGTGGACACATCTGATATCTTGTGATGCCTCTAAACCTGTTAACCTCCAGTGTCAGTACGGCCTGCCATCTTGGCTTGAGGAAAACCTCCTTCAGGTATCTGGCATCATGTAACTAGGACTCAACAAATATTGGTTGTCAGGCTTACATGTTCTCCAGAAATTAGGACCTGAGGACAGAGATTATTGACCTTTCGGAAAGACATTTAGAAGCAGTCACACGCATGTGTTTAAGCATGTGCTATTTTCCTCCTCACATTACAGTCATTGGACCAGATTCACAATTGCGTGCATAAGCGGATTTACGCAAGTCTCTTGTGTAAGTCCATTTTACGAGTAACATCGGCGCATGTGCAGGCAAGATATCACTTGTCACAAGTGCTTTTGTACGTAACAAAGTTCCGGAAGAACTTCCGTAAAAGGAGCCGGCCCCTTAAATCCTCATGCCGAAACCCGGCAACACAGGCGTGGCTGGACATGGTAATGAATGGCCGGAGGTGCAGAGATCTGAATCAGGGTTATTCTGTTAAGACTGGGTTATGAGTTCAATTCTTGTAGCTTCATGGTTTTATTTTACGCAGTTTATTAGTTTTATCTAGAAGAACGAAAGGTGATCTCATCTACTAATAACTCAAGTATTAAAGGCACATGCCTTGTATTTATCATGTTAGCAGTTTAAATCCCTATTATCCCTATCGAAGAAAATACATTTATTCACTATTTAAACCCTGGGTTATAAACTTCTATCTGATATCTATATAATTTGCTCCTCCCAGTCCCATCATTTTAAATGGGGACAATACGACTGTAAGAGTCAACAAGTGCAGAAGACCCTAGCTAGTTAATGATGGGACTTAGCTCTCCCAGCAATCCCCTGGCAAGTGGAGAAGATAGGAACTGTAAAGATGCAGATACTGATGAACAAAATCTCTAGTTAAGCTTCTAGGACAGGTAAGTTCTGAAAATAACCAAATTTCTGCTTGTAGGGTGATACGATGGCTGATAATCCTACAAGGCATGGCATTTACATATTTTTCAAATAGACTTCCTAGACCTTATGGGTATGTTTGGTAGATATGTCATGAGCTATTTTAGTCGCACCTTCTTTGTACAGTGTCTAATGTATTTAGGTCCTTCTAGAGATATGGGGGGTGATTCAGAGATACGATTGCGAAAAGATCGCAAATATACGCACCTTAGTTAAGATCTTACCAGGTTAGTTGTTTTTCCACTTTCCCTCATCTCCCTGCCTCCCCCCGCCCATTTTCATGCAAATCCTTCAGATCTTAAACTTTTGCAGCACTTAAGATCTTAAGTGCTTGCGATCGATTCAAAGGTCAATGGTGTTTTTTTTAGTGTTAACCTGTCAGGAAACGCAGGATTTACCTTGTGAGAGGCCTTCTGTTGGCGACTCTCTCCAGCCGTGTATTCTCTGAGTTCTGAAGGAGGTACCACTCGCAATAGTGCCAGCCTCCTGTTCAGTGTCCATTGCATGGCTCCACTCTGTTTGCTGGCGCCAAACACCGGCGCTCTTCAGTGCATGGGTGCTGCCATTTTGGATCTTCTCACATGAAGCTCTGCAGCCAATGGGAAACCAGCCCTGGGAATCACGTAATCCAATCATCCAATCCAGGACCAGGGTGCACTATTTAAACTTGGAGCACTGTGTTCACAGTGCCAGAACAACTTGGTCATTCAAGGTGCCTGGTTCCTGTTGTGAAGCACTGCTGCTGTTTACCTTTGCTGATCTAGTTCTTGTCTAGTCCTGTTCTTTCCAAATTCCAGTCTTGGTTCAGTCCAGGTCAAGTCCAGTCCTTGTCCAGTCCAGCTCAAGTTCTGTCCTGGTCCAGTACAGATCCAGTCCAGACCTGGTTTAGTCCAGGTTCAGTACAAGTCTTGCCTCATCCAGTCCAACTTGTTCAGTCCAGTCATGTCTTGCCTCATCGAGTCCAGCTTTTCCAGTCCAGTCAAGTTTTGCCTTGTCCAGTGCAGCTTGTCCAGTGCAGTCAAGTCTGGTTTCATTCAGTCTGGCTCAATGCTGGTTTAGTCTATACAAGCCAAGCCTGCCGTATCCAGCCCAGCCTGTCCAGTCCAGCTGTTCCAGACCAGCCAGTCCTGTCTAAGTCAAGTCTTGTTTTATGCTACCAAGCCTGGTCACGAACTGTTCCTTTCCAAATCCCTTCTGGCAATAAGCACATGAGCAGATCATACATCAAACCCTTCAGCTTCCATTAATTATCTGAATCACTATCACGTCTTCGGGAACCCAGAGCGGATATCCAACCAAGTCAGTCCGTAATATAATCTGAATGTATTCATGGTAAAACCGTTTGATTTATCTGGATTCAGCAGACAGTGTCAGAGGAAAGACAAAAAAGCAAGAGCAGAAACAAGGTAAGCGGTGGAAGGACTAAGGAACAGCAAGGACAGACTGTAGAGAAAGGGACAGGAGAAGTGTGGACAGATCAGAGCAGAGAATAGATCCAAGAACAGAGAGGAAGGAGAGACCCAGGAACAGCATGGACAGAGCGAGGAGAGAGAGTGGAGCAGGAAAGGAATGGAGTGGATGTGAGACCCAGTAGCAAGGGAGAGAGAAACCCAGGAACAGTGCAGTAGGAAAAGAGGATAGGAGAGATTTAGGAGCAACGGAGACAGAGTGGGGGATAGTCCTAGGAGCATTGAACAATGAAAGGAGCGTATGAGAGGCCCAGGAGCAGTAAAGAAAGAGCTTAGAGAGACGGGAGCAGCAGGGAAAAAATGGAGCAGATGAGAGACCGAGGAGTAGTGGGGATAGAGCAGGAAAATAGAAAAAAGAGGAGAAGCGGGGACAAGAAAAGGAGTTTATATTTTAATTTTCTTTTATGCCAATTCTGTTCATATCATGCTTATGAAGGGATACTTTGTTGAACGTATAGCTGTCAGGCTGGTACTTATGCAATCATAATATTTTCAGAATTATCAAACAATGATACAGCCACATTTATCATTGTCAGAATTATAACTGGTATAAATTTATAAACGTTGTTTAGCTATGAAAGCAATTCTTTTTTATTATAATTTCCTATGGATGATAATTATATGTAAATTAGAGCTTTAGAAATATATAGCATATAGGTTTATATATATATATATATATATATAT